>VZRR01004731.1:123910-261186 GCA_013398015.1 Oreocharis arfaki | reverse complement strand
ATTTGGTCATTTTCAAGTTATCACGGTGTTATTTGGCATAGCTTTCAAAAATCTAACCAACTATGGAATGGAAATTGCATTGTACAAAGTTGTCCTCTCATGAACCCCCAGTTCCCTCTAGCTGCCCATTTCACAAACAGGTTTATAAACCTGTTATGGCCCAATATCATTATTCTGTAGCAGGTGTCAGTTGGGAGTTTTTTTATATTTCAGGATCCCTTGACCTTTCTTTTGGGCACACGTACAGTGTGTTAATGATGAGCAATGTCCACACATCAGCACTAATTCAAACTTGAGCTCTTCCAGAGTTTGAAATATGCATGGATAAAGTCTGTGCAGATGGTCCTGAATTTTAATATATAAAAGTCACACTAAAACAAAGTTAAGTTTTAAAATTCTGCAATAAATCACAAAAAGCTGAATATGATCCTCTGGATGTCTTAATTAGATGAATTTCTTTCACTTAATCAGACATTCAAAGTCAAAGGGACAAAAGACACTGCCTTTTTTAGTCACTAAATCCTGAATAGTGGCTTAGCGGTCAGACGAGTTGATCAAATTACTTGCTGCCATTCATGTTTATATTTTGTTGTATTCTTTTTTTGATTAAGTTGAAAATCACTGTTTCAGGTTTTTTTATCAGACAGAATCAAGAATACCCTTTATCAGGAATTGTAGTGATAGGACAAGGAATAACAGGTTCAAACTGAAAGAAGGGAAATTTAGGTTAGACCTATGGAAGTAGTTCATTGCTGTGGGGGCAGTGAGGCACTGGAAGAAGTTGCCCAGAGAAGCTGTGGATGCCCCATCCCTGTTCAAGGCCAGGTTGGATGGGGCTTTGAGCAACCCTGTCCAGGACAAGGGAGCTGGAATTGGATGATCTTTAAGGTCCCTTCCAATGCAAACCCCTCTATGATTCTATAACTCCTACCAGCTGTATTTCCAGGCTTGCTGCCATCCCAGAATTTGGCATGATGGCCATCTGCACACAGATGCATTTAAGGAATGGGTCGTTTGCAATCTGACCTTGAAAGATGGGTAAATAGCAAGAACCAAGATGATCCACACAACCCAGGTTTTGGGTATCTCAGATAGGAACCTGCAGTAAGAACGGCAGAGGGTGAGGAGCCGGGGTGTCCTCTGGGCTCGGAGAGGGGCACTGCGCCCTCTGTGTGCTGTTCAGAGCTCAGCCCCGTGGCTGTCCCAGCTCACACAGAGCACATGGAGGCCATCAGACGGCAGCAACCCGACTCTCAAGGACTCCTGTTTACCCACAGGCACATGGCACTCGTAAGAAACTTCACATATGGCTAAATTAACAAGATTTTCTAATGAGGAAATTAGCAAATGTCCAGCTGCTTCAGGATTATCTCTATGCTGAGTTCCACATTTTTTCTCTAAATCTTAAAAATGTTCCATTTTGTTTTCAAAAAAGTGGTTTGTGCTGGCAACCTCTCCAGATTCTTCTAGCTTTATTGAAAACAGCTGTGACAATTTTGCTGAAGTGGGATGTCTTTGGTTTTGTGTGTTTGGTTTTTTGGTTTTTAATTAAGCCAGAGGTAGAGCTGGAGCACGGAAACGTCAGTTGCAACTATAAACAAAGTTTCTAGGGAATGGGGAGGACGAGAGAGCCCGAGAGCAAGGATTTACAATGGGGAAGTATTAGGATTGACTCTAGGTGTCACTGTGAGCTGTGCCTGTAAATCTGTAGCTCCATTTCCACTTTTATTCCGTGACCCCCACTTTCCAGCCTTCTTCCTCCTCTCTGTTTCTTCCGTCTCTCCCTCTCT
The DNA here is from genome assembly GCA_013398015.1 of Oreocharis arfaki. Taxonomy (NCBI): domain Eukaryota; kingdom Metazoa; phylum Chordata; class Aves; order Passeriformes; family Paramythiidae; genus Oreocharis; species Oreocharis arfaki. The sequence continues at coordinate 259,396 of VZRR01004731.1, read as the reverse complement.
GGCTCTGTAACACACACGCACACGTGCATGCAGAGAAGTCTCTGACAAACAATAGCTGGAAGCAAGGAAATTACTGTGATCATTAGAGAGCATGGCATTGATATAAATTAATAGATATTTAATAAAAATGCTGATTAACTGAATAGTTATGATGTGTGATATCTCGTTTCTATGAAGCCCTGGAAAGAAAAGGAGTTTTAAAAAGTAGCTCAGCTTTCTTTTGCCCATTTCAGTACTTCTACAGGTAAAAGCAGAAGGCAAGCACCAGCAAACAAGATATTCTCCCAGTTTTGCTGATTTGGATTGGGCATGGCTGGATCATTTTAGGCATTACAGACTTGATTGCAGGCACGAGGGGTTCTGGCAAATTTTGAAGCTGTACCCACCCACAAAAGCAACCTCTATCTCTTAGTGTTTTCTGTTCACTAATATTAAGTTGACTTCCCAATTTATAATTTAGAATGCTTTCCTATAAAATCCACTTAGAGAATATTAACTAATGACATACAGCAACATCATTAAACACTTTAGTGCCTCGGGGTAACAGACTACAATGCATCCTGCAAAGTAGCACTTAGAGGCTGTATGAACATATTCTGTCACCTTGCAATCTTTTATAGCATAGCCCTGGGAATGTGCAGGGAGATAACACGCAGCAGAATAGAACAGAGTCTGCTGGAGTCACACTCTCCTTTACGTGAGGAATTATCAAGATGCTGTACACTTCCCGGTTAGGTCCCAAACAGATGAACTTTTGTAAATGAGCAAATTTAAATGCCTTCTTATCGCACATAGGCAGAACGCTGTTTTCGTGGTGTTACTGAGAGTCTGATGTTACTTTTAAGTGACTTTGTGCAGTGATCAGTACTTTGGTCCTAATTAGTAAAAGTAGTTACTGCCTTAGATTTAAATTACAAACAGAAAAAAATAGGTCACCTAATGTTTTAATTCACCCCTCTGCCAACCTGAAATTATTCCTTGCTGTACATATTCTAACTTTTTCCTGCATCACTTTAAATTTCCTAAGCAACAGTTTGCATGACTTCATGTTTTTTTTCCTTTGGAGTTTCTTTTTTTTTGCTGGAATTTAGTAGGGTTCTTTTGAAGAACAAAAACAAATTTTTAAAGCAGCTTTGTAGAACTCCATTTCCTTTTTGATTTGGGTTCCTCTGACAGTGCTGAATCTTGAGTTTTTGTAGCATCCCATGGGAAAGGGAGTGCAATCTGCAAAGCACAAATTCTCCTGGTGAATCTTGCTTGTTGCTAGATGGAACTTCTGAACCATCTCTCCTTGGTTTTCATCCTCGCCTTGTACTGTGTCGCGCATCGAACGTTCAATATGGTGATGACTCCGAGATGCACCCTGTCACTAATCTAGTCACTCGTGGCTGCTGTGATTATCCAGTCGCTATAAAATTACTCCTGGACAATGTCATCAGTGTAGTCTCACCTCTGAGTGGAGCAGCCCTTTTTTCTCTCCTTTTTTTTTTTCCCCTTTCTTTTTTAAATCGGGATTAAGCAGTCAGGTCTGATGACACTTCACACAAGTGCAGTTGTTTGAAAACATACTGTCCTTTCAATCACAGTAAGTGACAGTGTGCACTCCGCCGATGCCACGGCTGCCTTTGATGCCTGCTCTGACTTGCTTTAAGATAAATAGTTCAGAGGAAAATTCTTTACAGTAGCAAACTACTTTTGCCAAATGTTTAGCTCAATATAGTTCTTTTTTTTCCCTTACTTTTTTCTTTTAAAAGGAAAACATAACAAGGATTAAACTGGGGGAGAGTTGAGGAACCATTTCCTAGGAGGAATTTTTTTTTACTGGGGACAGGCTTAAATTCTTGTATATTTAGAGCAAAGGAGTGGGTGTGAGGAAATATGTCGAAGCTCCTTGCTCCCATCTCCATGCCCAGTTTCTCTCTCATGGATATTATAGAGGCTTGAGTGGGAGTTTGGGATTTTTCACTATGTGGGAGACAGCTAGTGGCAAAAGAAACCTGTAGAGCTGAGTAAACCCCACACGATTGCGTCTCTAATTTCTTCCCTCATGCTGTCCTTTGAGTGATGAGATGGGGGAGATGAGCTTTACAAAGTGTATGACTAGGAAAGGATGGCAGCACTCAGCTGTGGTGGGGCCGTGTAGGGGCTTCCTTTGACCACAGAGCTCCCCATGGCTGAGGCACCACAGGGGCTGGGCTCTGTGGGCTCCAGCTGGCAGGAGACAGGCAGGGAGCAGGGACAGAGCACCTCAGGAGGTCATTCCTGAGATCACCCCTGCTCCACCACTGCCCTGTGCAGTCACTGCCCCCGGAATCAGGGGGACACCAGAGTGGAGCCAGCGCTGACCCGCGCTGGATGCCAAAGGCTGAGGCAGTGCTCGCTGTGCCCATACCAAACACTGACTGCCAGGCTGGGGGAGGAGGAAAGCTCCCCTTCAATAGCTGCGAGCCCTAAAGCATCAGGAAAGAGCCGTCACATTTCGCAGGAGGGATGTAAAAGTGGAGAAGATCTCTGCAGGTCTGATGGAGTCTTGTGTGTCTTTTGTTTGCTATTTCTGGAGAGTTTAGGGATGAGGAGTGTTTCCAGCAGTGAAAAAGGAGGAGAAGAATCTTAATGGAAAATGTTCTTAGTCATAGCAGAAATTTTCACTAAGTGTTTTTTCTCCATTTTTTTTTTCTGTAACATTTTCTGGTGCTGACTGCAAGTCATGCAGTATTTAAATTCTCTTCATCTTGGATGATTCACTGAAGGTCAGGTCTCTTGAAGTAATATTTTCTTTCTTATCTTCACCTAATCAATCATGTCATATATAAAAAGTCCAAGCAGTTGTATGAGTGCTTTAGGACAGTGTAACAATATTAGACCAATCAAAATAAACCAATCGCATATTAGAAATTATTTTAAAGTGATATGGCAAAAAAAATACGCACAAGCTGCCAAATAAAGCTGATAAAATAACACTCATTGGTCATCACAATGTGGAGGAAGTTGCAGGGTTTTTTCTTCTTCTAGGATATTTAACTGCTTGGCTTCTAATATTTCTTTTAATGTTTGCTTTTGCGTGACAGGAATGTGATAAAATTATGCAAAGCTATGATTCACATAGAACAAATACAGATTGCAAACTATATAATGTTATCCTGGCCTGCTGTTTATAAAGCAATGAATATGCCTGCTAACTCTGTATGCTGATGATTTTTTGCAGCCAGGTTTATAGCTGGATGAATGACCTTTACTTTTTCTAATTATTATTTTACACAAGCAAATAATTTACCTTTATAATCATAAGCAATCATTGAGAAAGACCCTTGGCAGGTGCAGGCATATTGTACTTTTCATATCGTTTGGTAAATAGCCTTTTTCTGGTTCTGGTATGGTTTCTAAGCCTTGTGTGTTGCTTTACACAGCAATAGCATGAATTTAAACTTAAGGCAAATTATCTCAATTGTATATACATGAGTTTGCATTAAATCATGGGCTTTCCTCATTGTGCAGCCAGGCCTGTTGGGTTAATGGTTCTGGTGCAGTGTCTGCTCAAGAGTGACTGAAGAAATCAGACTTTTCTCACCAAAGCAAACAGTTGTGTCAGCCTTAAACAGAGTCTTAGGACTTGGAGAAAATCTGATTGTTTTGTGGTCAGTGTGCCCAGAAGGGCAGTGTCAATCGCAGCCAGTTTCTCAGCCACAGCCAGTTAAGCAGAAGCATATGAAAAGGCTGGCTCAGTTTCTTCACTGTTGGAGTCTTTCTGAGCATCTCAAGGGTCAGACACTGTTTTAAAGCACTTACAATGGAATGGCAGTGACTGAATTGCTGACAGCATAGCATGCAATCTTGCTCAAGGAGTGTAGCGTTAGTCTAGAGACAACATGGGGTAGTTCAGAGACACCTGAGCTGTTTCAGCAATAACACTGAACTTTCATGCTTCAGCTCTTTCTGGTACAGCTGCTTGTTTCACAAACAGGTGTCTAAAACTGCTGTGAAAGTCACTTCACCTGCAGACTGAGCAAAAGTCTACTGACTTTTCATATAACGGTATAGTGTCAAGTAATAATGTGCACATTTTGTCTCTTGGGAGTTGCAACTTGGGAGCCTGGTGTCTGTGAAAATGAGAAGAGAGCCATGCTTTGAGGGAGCTGGCAAAGAAACCTGCTGGAGGCTGCCCTTCGTTTCACTGTGTTTTCCCTCTGTCACCAGTGGTGCAGCAGAGGGACAAATTCTGCTCTGTGTGTTACAGGATTTTTCCCATTTGTTTTCCATCTCAGGAACAAATTAATTGGGTTTTTTTGGTTTTTTTTGTTGGTTTGGTTGTTTTCAGTGAATTCATAGAAATGCGCCAAACCCCATTCTTTCTGCAGATTCTGCTGCTGCTCTGCATTGCTGCATAAGAGTGGCTATAATAGCCATGTGACACGTTGACAAGAGTAATTATACCCAGAGGGGTTGGTAATTTATGTTGGGTAGCAGGTGGTATCATTTCCTGGTTAGTCTGTACCCTAACTTGTTATTATCTATGGCCATCAGCAGCTGGAGTGACACCTACGGAGGGGCCCGGGGAGCTCGCAGCAGGAGACAGAGCTGTTCCATTTGCCTGTAGATTGAAGGAATCCCTCCATCCCTCACACTGAGAGCAACACAACCTTTGATAACGTGGTGGGCAAGGCCAGGCATGACTCATCTCATTGACCCTCCCCTCTTGTTTGTGACTTTTTAACAGGTTATGCTTGACAGAGAATGTGTTGCTTCTTACTTTCGGCCACCATCGTTATGCCCCTGACTCACTCATATATTACAGGCCATCTAAATAGCTGCTGTCCCTAAGGGAAGATTTTTTTACCACAATATTTCTTTGGTTTGGCAAGTGACTTCATCGCTCGTTTCTGAGATGAGCACCCCATTGTTTTGGGAGTTGTACACACGCACAATTAGGGACAGAGTCTTCCTCTGACAAGCTTTTGCCCTTAAAAGAAAAGAAAGAGAGGCAGATGGAAAATGGATGTGACACAGAAGTAAGAATAAGTAAATTACCGAAGGTCAGGCCAAGGATCTGTGACAGAGCAAGGAGTTGATCAGGTTCTTGAAAAGGCCAAATATGATGGCCTAATGACATATTCATCTGTATTTTCCATTTCCCCCCTTTCTTTTTCTCCCCAAGCCTGTTGTGTTGCTTTGGTTTCTTTAGAATTCTCATGAACTGTTATATTCCAGCTCAAGCAATTCATCACTGTCCTAAAACCATAGAACAATCTCCTCAGTCTTGTGAAACTCTCTAGACACCTGAGCACATGTTGAAAATCTAGGTCTGTAGTCTTTGATCTTTGAGGGTTTTTTCAGCTCATCTCCAGTTTTTAGCTTTCTCACCCTATTTCTTTCAATTCTTCAATCCCTAATCCTTGAGATTCTCACTTTTTCCTTCTTCCTTCCCTTACGAGCCTCGATAATACTGACTTTTTCCTTGTAACTGGTGTCATGAACTTGTTTTATCTCCTCTCAGATCCCTTTCCCCTGTGTCCTTCTGTTCATTTATTAAACATCATTTTCTGAACTGCCTCAAAATGTAGCTACTGTTTATATCATTCACTTATTTTACTAAGTGAGCTCAGCAGCTGAGGTTCTGCAGGTTTTTCCTAAACCTGTTTGCTAATCTGGAATCAACCAGCAGGTCCACATATGTGATTCTGACTGGAAGGCATTAACAGGAGCCGTCCTCCTTCGTGGTTTCTGGGCTGGGAACATCTCCTGTGTAGGGATATCCGAGGCAGCTCCGAACAAGTGCATTCTCTTGATGCTTCAGCTCTGCCAGGCACCACATATACATGGCTGGAGTGCTTATATTACCCTCTAGGTGAGACTGCAGATTCCTTAGGTAGTTGCAAAAGCTTTACCCTACACTTGGATTCTTGACATTTACCTTTTATAGCTGTCATGATCCTTGAGGTGATCCTTCTTTTAATCCACAGGCTAGAAATATTGCTGAATGTGTTATATATTTCATAGGGGGTTTTGAATATTTTTTTTTTTAAGTAGAAGTGGGGTTTTGTGGAATTTTTTTTTCCTCAGAGAAATGATAGTGTGTTCGAAGATAATGGCTAAGAGCTCACGGGGCTTGTCATGGATACCTTCATTTTTTTTCCTTTGCAGTGAAAAGGTAACATTACCAGAGTATTCACTGTATTCCTGTGGCTAGGACATGGAATACTTAGTTTAGTGTCATCTTTTCTCCTGATGTTAATTAATTGCCAGTAAATCAGTGACTGGTACATACTTACCTAGGGCCTTACACCCTGAATGCTGTGAAAGCATTTTACAAAGAGTGCTCTAGGACGAGAATATAGGGCACCAATAACTCCCTAGGAGCAGAAGAAAAGTAGTGACCAGTGGGAATTATGCTTGCCCCAGCAGGAAGACAGTCAGGATGGTGGGGTTCATGCCCCACTCTTCGAAATAGTGCCTTAGTCTTTGTAATGCCTGTGTGTGTTCATTGGATTTTAGTGGTGTGTGCCACTGAGTAGAGCCAAGGGAGCAATCCATGGCTGGTCATTGCCAGGTCTACCACGAGGCTGAGGTGTATCCTGTGGATGATCCTGTGCATCTTCAGTTGTGCTGCAGGAAATGGATTTCGTACAGAAATGTCATACAGAAAGGGCTGGACCGTCTTTGGAGAACTGAAAATTAGAGTTAATTTGTACGAAGTACACAAGGCCAAATGCAATTTTTTTTCTATTGTGCTCATTAAGTGGCCCTGCCAAAGAAAAAAAGAAATGCATAGAGATTTCACAGGACACACCCTGGTGAAATGGTCATGTAAAAACCAAATTGATCTATTGATGATAAGAAATCGTGAGGGTAATTGTGTGAGTCCCAGCTATAATTCTGGGCATTAGTGTTACTAATTAGTAATAGAGGTGGCTCAAATGATAAAAAGCCATTAGAGGAGCACGTTTCTTGAATATCTTGCCCAAAGATTTTCCCTGGTAAGATGGTCGTGGCAAACAGTGAGCCAGTTTTGAAAGTTGCAAAGTAGTTATGTGAATTTGCTGCTGTGACTGGAACCTCAGCTCAGCATCCCAGGAGAAGCCATTCACTTCTGCATTCTAGTGCCATAAACAATTTTACCTTAATTTAAGGAATTCATATTTCAGCACTTTTTATTTTCTGGTAGGTGTTTTTTTTTAGTGGCTTGAATAATGATCTTGAATTCCAACACTGCTGTAAGTGTTTTCAAGCTAACTTCTCCCTTCCAAGGTTCACCAATTTACCAGCAGCAGCTGAGTGAGCCATTTGGTTTTCTCTCGTATTCTGCTCTACTTTTCACATCAGGAGTAGTAATTTGTGTCCTGGAGTCAGTGAAGGCAGCCTGAGTACTTACTGATAGTACAGTTCCCCAAGGGAACCTCTTGTACCCCATCTAGCTGAATTCAGCTGCTATTTGTTTTTCAGCTTACATTTTTTAAAATTTGATAAAACCTGAGGGAATTAGTTGCCTAATTCTTGCAGAATTACAATGTGAGTTGGATGAATAATTTCCTCAGACTTGTTTGAAAATCTCAGATTGTTATTCTAATATTATTCGTACTACTGCATGTGTTTTCATAGCTAGAAACCTGCAATAAATAAGCTCCCGGAATCACATTAATTACAAGAATATTCACTTACAGAGTCATTTGTAAACAAAACTCATACCTGGATTAGGTTGTATAATTTTTTTTTTAAAAAGTAGGACTGAATATTAAGAAGCTGAACACACTGGCTTACATAACAGCTACACATCCTACACCAGCTGTAATTTCCATAGCACTGAACTTTAAAAAAGACAAGAGTTGTGACAAAGGATGTGTTTTGAAGTTTCAGAGCCTGGTTCTGTAAACTGGTCAAATAAAGGTGAATGCTATTTATCATAAAGCAGACTAAATTTCTGTCAGGTTTCTCCCCAGTTAATGGTTCTCCAACCTTACAAATGAGAATAAGAAGTGTGTATGTCAAGGGAATCATATTCCCTTAACAGAAAGGGAACAGATGCCTAACCTGTAAGTTTGCATATCTCTGTTTTACTGCTGTGGGACTTGCCAGTTCTAGGGTCAAAGCCGAGCCCTAACTAGTGGGAATGGAATGGAAAAGGAAGGTAAAAAGGTAAAAGAAAGCGATGAAATCGATAAGAAAGGGTTCAAAACACAAGTCTGATGAGTTCTTTCTAGTAGATAACATTGTCAAAGAATAAAACTGAGCTGGAGGGTAACATGCTACCTTTCTGTCTAGTCAGTTCACTAGAAAGGACTATATTTGATTCAAAGCTCTGTAGAGACATCTGAGAGATGCTGTTTTCCATGATGTGCAAGAAATTCTGAAGGACTTAAAATACTTTCAGTTAGCTAGACTACATTGCATTCTTCTTATTAACAAGGGGGCTGGCAGAACTTGATGGTATCCCAGTCTTTAACTTTTCTGGAGATTTCACATCATTTGGTGTGAAAATAGCCCTGGTCTCTTTAAGGGAGGATAAGACAGTGCTTAAATTGCCACCATGTGCTAAGAAGCTTTGGGATAAAGCCTTATTCCCCAAATGAGAATTGCTAACAGAAATTCCAAAAGGATTATTACAGCCCTTTGCTTCCCACATTTTTTTTGGGTGATCAAATCTTTGCTAGTTCATGTAGCTTATGAGCATTCAACAAGGCCTGTTGTAAAATGTTCATCTCTTAAATCACATCTTTTATATAACCTGATAGCATTTTGAGATCCAGAGAGCACAGCAACTTTGTTCTGGGTTTGGTAAGAGGGTGATTAGTTTTACAAATGACACTGGAATTCTTCCCACCGAATTTGGGGTGTTTGTGGAAGCAAACTACTTGAGGTCCCCTGTTGTCACTGCAGAGCACATTGGAAAGCAGCACTCACATTGCCTGTATAAGCACTGCTTTTAAGAAGAATTACTTTTGGTGCTCTTCAGAAGATTAGGTTAGATTAGACACTCAACTGTCAGAGGCTGGAGTCAGGTGAGAAGAGTCTGTCACTTCCAGACAATTCCTTGGAGACCCAGAGGACAAGGACTGGGGAGCACCCACCACACAGATCTTCTTGCTGGATATAACCTTAATATATCTGCCCTTTATTGAAGAAAATTCACTATCCAGACTCTGCTTGGCTTGTGAATAAATCCAAGACTTATATATCCTTGGACATTTTTTTTTGTCTCAGTCCTTTATTCTGCACAGAACTCTGCTTCTCAGAGTAAAAGGTTAATGATCTTTGGGTCTGGGCTGACCCAGGATCAGAGCAGCAGTTTTTTTCCTCGACTGCAGTGGGAGGTGAATTCAGGGCCTGTTTGAAAACCTGGCTTTACATGCAGCTCAGGTTTAGACAGGGGAACCTTGTGTAGTGCAAGTCCTCTGTGAAATTAGGTGACTCTATGTTGAAAGAGGCAATTTTTTGATTAAAAGAAAAAAATCTGATAAAAGCATGTGTTTGTTTTTGGAGAACAGCACGACAATGTGTATCGTTTTTATCTGTCAACAGCCATCACCTTGTCAGAGTTTGGCTGCTGTTGATTTATTACAACCTATGCGAATGTATAATTGGTAGGCTGGTCCTCAGATCTGTGAAGGAGAGGCACAAATTTGGAAACCAGATGTCCCATGGTAACGCGCTAAAAGAGAGAGATAATCACCAAAGAGCTGAGGAGCCCTTCAACTCATTACTCTTACATACTCTCTTAGCCTTAAGATTTATCAGTGTTTGTAATGAAAGCATCTAAAATGAAAACAACTTATTAACTTCTCTAAAGGCACCATCTTCCACTCCCCACAAATAAATCTTTTATCAGGATCTGCGCTGCAGGAGTCCCAGCCTTTTAGTCAGAAATCGGGGGGAATTCACTGAGGCGTACTGTTTAGCAATGCTGTCCCAATGCCCAGAATGACCTTGACAAGGAGAAAAGACTTTAGAGGTGGAACTTCCCTGGCACAATAACGCATGCAAGAAAATATTACTCTCATTGTTGAGTTCACGGATGATTCTTGAAGCTGTTTCATCAGGGCTATTTCTCTGCCAGTATTGAGGGCATGCAAACTGTGCCTGTGGAGGTATGGTCTGCCCTTAACCTGTGTATGGCTCAGCCTTTTAGTCCTGGAATCAAAGACCGTTGGATCTGAAAAGTGTGTCCTGCCAGAGGGTCGGCAGGGCTATAGTTCTAGTAGAGCTGTTCTCCAGCTGAGCTGAAGGAACATTACATTTTAAATATTGATTTGTGCTTTTAATTTGCCATTAATCACAGTGGGTTTCAGAGCATTTGGGTTTCATGAGGAGGCTGTGGCTCTTCAAAGGTGATGCCATTAACATGGACCTCCTTCCTGGTGTTGGAATACTGGCTGGCAGTAGGCAGGTTATTGAAAATCTTCTGGGGACTGCAGAGGACTTCTGTAGGGGAACGCTTCTTTTGGACAGGAATGTAGGGACAGAAAGGCAGAGCTGTAAAGCCCTTGTGTAAATTATCATTTGTCTTTTCCCTCTAATTCAGTCCTGATCTGGAGAGAGGGAAAGCTATATGTCATTAAAGGAGTCTTAGCGGGCTCACAGACCAGGTGATGTACATCCTCTATCTGCCTCAGACATCCACATGTACATCTTTCTAATGTGATTAGGCCGTCATACAGGGCACAGATCAATTTATTATTCTGCCTGAGAGCACCATGTTCCTCTTTAAAAAATTGTTACTCCTGAAGTTGGCAATTACTTTAAAATAAATTTACCAAAGACAAAATTGTGCCTCTTGGGTCAGTAAATGACTTCCCTGTTTTTTCTTGAAGAGACAAGGTGTTTATTAAAGACCTCCTTAGTTTACTGTGTTGGGTTTTTCACTTTGAATAATTGTCCAATTAAATATAATTTGGAAGTCCATGCTAACCTACTGCTTGCATTGTATAAGTAAGAATATCTCTGAAAGATGTGCATTAATAAATCCCACTGAGCCCTATCTCTTTTAAAAAATGGCTTCCTTTGTTTAATTTTTAGAATTCTTTCACAGGGCTCTAAGCCTTACATTTGGAAATGCTGCTGTTTTCACACAAATAATTTATACAGTCCATTCTTTCAGATTCTGTAGAAAACATTTTTATCATTTATTGTAAGATAGCTTATTTTTAAAAGTATTTTTAAGCTATTGTTTAGGTTTGGAACATGTTTTACAGTTTAAAACTTTACAGATTCTATTTTGTGTGTGTGTGTGTATCCAGAGATTTCTATTCCTAATTTGCAAGGGGGAAATAGTACAGAGTTAACTGAATAAAAGAAAAGTAATTAAATGTAGCAATTAGATGAAGTTCTAGAAACCCAAGATGGAATTGGTCAATAAGAAAGATAGGAAGATAAAGAAAAAGGATGTTTCCTGATATAACATGTTCCACAGAGACAAAGTCATGCCTGGCCTTGCAGTCTGAGCATGAGGCTGGCAGCAGGACCTCTCACTTTGACTCAAGCACAAAGGACATTGATGTTTCTTTATCTTACCAGGATCTAAGTCACTCCAACTCATTTTCTCCTGTGCATAGAAGACTTTTATTCCTAATAGGAATATAATGAGTATTGATTAGGTAATCAATGTAATTAATAAAGATTTTTTAGAACTGGGGAAATAACAAAGCATATGGGGGAAATTGTATCTCATTTTGCTACTCCTAAGAAAACTGCCACAAAATGAATTCCAAAATATGTTTTGTGCTGTTGTAATTACACTTTTAATTGTAATTATGATTGCTCTTACTGTACTAAAAAATGTATTTTTGTTATGCAGTAAGTAGGAGAAGATACACTAAATTGACATTAAGATTGAAATTAGCTATGTACTCTGTCCTTTATATTCTGGTTGCCTTTACCCTCTAGTGAAACATAAGATGCTGAAAAGCTTATTTGCCTTTCCTAGTCTATCAGTGCATGGAACACCTAATTAATGTTGAGGTCAGTAACACAATCTGCTGTTCCTGGACAGTTGAGATCCAACAACCATCCAGACACAAGAATAAACTCCAGCCACGTGTTTTCAGCCTGTGGCATCCAAAATGAAACAGAAGTTAATTGGTACTGCCCTCTTCACTGTAACACCATCCATGGGCAGGAGGGTGCACATACCTGTATGTGCATATAAATAAATACCTGTAGAAATCTGAAGGACATCATTCAGTTCCTGCTGAGATGGGGGGCTGCGTAACTTCACTGGTGTAGTAGAGTGGTGGACTTTTTTTATCCAGTATTTTGATAATGTGATTCTTTAGAAAGAGCCCTTACAGGTAAAACAGCTTGATTGCATCATGGCATCAGGAAGGTTTGGGATAGCAGGAGGCCAGAGGAAAGCAACAGGAGACTAAAAAGGAGGTGAATTCCATGCCTGAAAAGCCATATTATACACTTTTTTCTCCCTTTAACTACCCATGACCTACATGCCCAAATTCATTGTGGCATTCTATAGGTGAAAAACAACCTGGTCTTTACTGGACATCATGACAAAACACCATGCCTTGCTTTGGACAAGGGGCCAGTAGTTAGTGGTTTCTCTTACCCAAGCACTACAGAGAGTTTCAAGAATGAGCAAAGTAGATTTTGAAAGAGTATTTCTTTGTTTGAGGAAGATCTAAAGAAGAGGAGATATGGTAGGGAAGTAAAACAATAAGTAAAACTATGAAAATCAAGAGTAAGAATGCTAGAGCTTCCATGAATTTTTTAAAAACCCAAAAACATAGAGACAAAAAGGGGTAGTTATACCTGTTTCACCTCCTTTGCTGCATGCTTACCTATATAGAATCCAAATCATCCATATTCTGATTTGGAATGATGTATTGATTACTTTAACTGCACTTGCCATGCAGCTGGACCCTAAGTACACTCTTACTTCTGGAAGAGTTATTTTGTTTTCCAGAAATAATTTTTTATGCTGATTCAGTAGAAAGCAAGCCAAATATAGCTCCCCCAAAACTAAGCAGAAGGATTGGCTTAAACCATGCTCTGATTATTTTTTGAAAGATGGAGCACCGACGCTTTTGGAACCAAGTACTTTCCTGATAGGCATGAGCAGCAATGGCACCCCTTAAAAGCATCCATATCAAACAGCACCTGCAAGGTTTTCATGCATCCCTGCAGTGCTCTGCATCCCAAAGACCTGGTTTCCTGCTGGGAAAAAAGTGGTAACAAGAAGTTTGTTGAAATTACGCCATTTTGTGAAATAGTACTGTGGTGACAAATCAGAAAATTCAGACAATTTTTTATCAATATTTTCCAGCCAGCTCTTATTTGCTCTCTCTCATGAGCAACTTTACAGAACGCAGTGCTTAGTTCATGCCACGGTTACTCAGTTAATCACTAAAACTTGCCTTTCTTCTCCGTTTTCTACATAAGCATCTACTTCACAGGCTTAGAGATGATAGTCCGGGGTTTGCAAGAGTGCATAAGCAAGACACCATATCTCTGTTTATGCTGGAAAAGTCCTCCTTGAGCTGTTCTTACATTAATAAGTTTATCCAGGTTCTCCAAGTAACTTTAGGTGGATTCTGACAGTACTCCTCTGAACTGAGCAGCAAGTTTCTTATTGGAAGCAGAAAATACGTACTGGTGTCTCATGCCAGTGAGATGCACTAAGTACTGCCTGAGGAGTGGGAGCAGAGTCCTAGAATGGGTTTTTGGTTGAGGGTTGGGCCGTGGTAAATTGCTCTTATGGACTGTAGATCTTCACTGTCCTTCCCTGTGTGGGATATCACAGAGGTGTGTGGGAACTAATAATGCCCAGCAGAACTTTTATCAGTGCCAGGGAGAAAGGAATTGGAGTACAGTTTAATGCACCACTTACTTCTCTTAAAGTACATTTTGTTTCAGTGATTATCAGCTCTTCAGGACCACTGTTGTGCCAGACAGATAAGCAGTTTGTTACTGGAGACAAGACTGGTGCTTGAAATCCTGAGAATGTGTGTGGTAATAATTGTTAGTTTTTAATGACTGGGCCAGCTGACAACTTGTAAAATTCTTCAGTTTTTGAATTAGCATAGTCTGAGCTAGTCGAGGATAGCTTAATGAAGAAGTGAATGGAGACAAAATTCCAGTTGTTGCTCCTTCAATTTTCAGATCCATTTATATAAAGCACTGATGTAATGTTAAGTTTGAGTATAATTCAAATGATTTTATAATAATTTTAACTTCAAGTACAGACAGTGATTAGTAGCCAACAGATGCAGCAGTTTGTACAGGAAAGGGCCACGTGGATGATTAAGGGATCAGAGCAACTGATGAGAGGGAGAGCTGGAATTGCCTAACCTAGAAAAGACAGGGCTCAAGGGGATCTTCCCAATGTGTATAAATACCTAATGAGAGGGTGTAAAGATGACAGAGACACACTCTGCTCAGTGGTGCCAAATGATAGGACAGAAAACCAACGTGCATGAATAGAAATACAAGAAAATACATTTTCACATAAAAATTAAAAACTCTTACTGTGAGGGTGGTCAAACACTGGCACAGGTTGCCCAGACAAGTTGCTTGGTTTCCATCCTTGGAGATGCTCAAACCCCAGCTGGACACAGCTCTGAGTAATGTGCTCTTGTTGATTCTGCTGTGAGTAAAGCAGGAGCAGACTAGACAGTCTCTAGAGGCAGCTTACAACCCACTCTGTTATTCTCTTTCCTATCAAAGGTCAAGTTTCTGGTGTGTAATTCAGTACTGACTGAAGCTGACTGGTGTCTTTACATCAGTTTCAGTGATCATGGCTCAGGTCAAGCATGAGAGGAAAAATAAACAATATTAACAGAGATAAAAACTCAGATTTGGGAGCAGAAGAAGCAGACGTACCAATAAAAGTAAATGAACAGCTACTAAAAAGATAGCTGCACAAAGGTCCAAAAAGAGATATCAAAAGTGGTGCCAAAGGGGAGTGGAGCTATATTTCTGCTCACAGTGCATCTCTTGTTGCAACAAAAAAAGCTGGATTCTAGATCTCTACCTCTCCAATCTTCTTGGCCTCCCAGGTTTCTTCAATCCCAGCCTCCAGGCTAAACAACACTTTTACTTTGCAGCTGACCAAGTGCACGAGTGTTTACAAAGTGGGCTGTTTAAAAAAAATTAAACAAGTATATCTGATAGTTTGCTTTTAACAGTTGCTAGATTTTCAGTGCAGTGTTCTTTTCAAGTTCTTAAATTACAGCTAACATTAAAAAAGGAAGCTGAAGTTCCTCTTTTATTCAGACTTACAGTTCATTTAACAAAGCAGCTGAAAACCTATTTACCGTTATTAGAGTAATTGAAGGGCAAAGGGTCTGAAGCACAAGTCTTATAAGGAGTGGCTGAGGGAGCTGGGGTTATTTAGTCTGGAGAAAAGGAGCGTCGGGAGAGCCCTTACTGCTCTCTACAACTGCCTGAAAGGGGATTGTAGACAGGTGGGTTTGGTCTTTTCCTCCTCGTAACAAGCGATAGGACAAGAGGGAAGAGCCTCATGCTGTGCCAGGGAATGTTTAGATTGGATAGTAAAAAAAGTTTCTTCACTGAAAGGGTGGTCAAGCATTGGAGCAGGTGCCCAGGGAAGCGGTAGAGTCCCCATCCGTGAAAGTCTTCAGAAAAAACCAGGTAGATATGGAGCTCGGGGATATGGTTTAGTGGTAGACCTGGCAGAGTTAGGCTAATGGTTGGACTTGGTGATCTTAGAGGCCTTTTCCAGCCTTAGCAGTACTGTGATTCCATGATTAACATGCTTGGTTGTAGACACTTTTTAAAATTGAGTATATCAAATTTTGACCTGATGCTAAAGTTTAATCACAGTCCTTAAGAATTTTTTTTTGGATGAAGACTGTCTTAAACATCTTTCAGGTGACCTGCATTTGTTTCCTTGTTATGAATGTGCTGGTGGGTATGTGGGTGGCTTTTTGGATTTTCTTCCTTCTGAGGTCACATGGTTTATGATATGTGTTTATAGAAGAAGTCAGTGGTCCATCTTCTAAACTAGTATTGTTTTTTAAGTATGGATGATGAAACCATTGTAAATAACTCAGTGTTTTAAATAGACTTCTGCTCTTGGACAGATGTACTTCTTAGATGTGCCTATGGAGAGTAAAGGTATTGTTCTCTTATTTTTAATTTATGGAAGGTTTATGACTCATGTACACTATTAACTACTTTCTCACAGAGATGCTTCTGAGAGTGTTATGCTTCACTGGGGCAGCAGAAACTGTGGATTACTGTTCTTCAAGAAAAGTTGATAGACTTGGGTAGTATCTGGGGGTGATGGGGCTTGTTGAGTGGTTTAGGAAGTGGAATGAGTGAGCCAAATGCAGTATTGGGAGGCAGTCAGCACCTCTACGTTCTCTGCCTTGCTGTGCTACCTGCACTAAGATTTTTTATCATTATGCTAATAATGTTTCTGCTGTCAGCTCATGGGCTGGAAATGAGAGACAAATATGTCAATGGTTAAGAACCGTCAACATGATAGGGCAGTGGAAGTGGTTGAAATGGCTCTTGCTGCATAAGGGGAAGTCTTGCCAGTAGAGATTAAGAAAGTAGTGAATGATCTTGTGAGACATGGAGCAATGATAGAGTTGTGTCTTCCTACATTTAAGGATTAATTGGGTTTGGAAGTAACACAGGGAGAACTTAATCTTTGAAAGGAGACCATATGCCTTGTCTTGCTTTGTTGTAGGACAAAAGCTGGGAGCTGGTGAGAGCAGGTAAAGTTAGGGGTCAGTGCTGGCACAGGAATAAATGGGTGTGAATGAAGCATGAATAAAATGGCCTGTAAATAAGATGATTTTTAATCCTCAGAACAGCCTTAGTGAGAGTGACTGCCGCAAATAACCGAAGCAATTTTGAGATGAAACTGGTAAATTTGAGAAAGGGATTTCATTATGTCCTTTGCTGTGAGATGGAAAAGGGTACTCCCTGGCCCAGGAGGTCACTCACAGCCGTGAGCTCCTACATCCTGGGCTGTTGGGTGTGTTTCCTTCAAAATCTGTTTTTTTACACTTTGTTCCAAACTCGTGGTCTCCTGCTACCATCTGTCACCTGCATCAGGACTAAATTGTGTCTTACTTTGTAAGACACAGAACGTGTGATTTGAAAGTTAATGCAGTATTTGTTCAGTGTATTTGCATTTTTGTGCTTGATGCTGGTAGAAGATACAGCCCTAGATTCCTCCTCTGTGGGCTATGATTCACCTTCATTATAAATATTTCACATCAGCCTCATGCTTAATGATGCTGTTGGAAGCGAGAACATCTGGATTCTTTTACCAGGTGCTATAGCTGGATCTTACAAGTTGTATGCATTGCTTTTACTGTCTCTATTAAAAATTAAAACAGGAGGAAATATGCCTAAATTCTTCTGAACATCCAGTCTTGAAATTACTCTATTAGATTATTGTATAATTCCCACTACTGCGATATTTGAATAACGCCCTACAATATTCATGTGTACTTAGAGGAAATGATGTACTGAGGAGATAAAGGATGTGTTCAAGGTTATACAAGAAGTCTGAGGTGAAAGAAAGCCTGACTCTGTTTCTACGCGTGTCTGAGCAGTGCACTACCTGCTGGGCTATAAGAAAGGATGCCAGCTTCCCACTAAAAAGACTGTTTTGACCTCAGGCTCTGGTCATTTGGCTCTTCTTAGGGAATAATAATTTTGGTTCTTGAAATTCCTTTTGGTGTTTTTGTGAATCCAGAAGATGTGCCTTCTTGCCTAACTACACCTTTCCTGTTCTTCATACCTATCTCCTGGTTCTTTCTTATGTGCTACGCTATGAGCAGCACGGTGTCTGTCACTGAGATATTTACGTGTGCTGTTTGCGCTGCTGTGTCTGCCCTCGGTGTTCCTGTGGACCTTCTGATCAGTGACCACATTGAATGTTCACAGAAAGGGAGAGCACACAGGTGATGCAGGGCTTAGTGCTTGCCTGCTGAGAGAGTTCTGACTAAACAGCATTGCTTACTTGGGTGGATATTTGTGGAAAGAATTATTCTGAGATATCCCCCAAGCTCTCTTCAGACGGATATCAGAATAGCTTTGTGAAATTATATAACTCGAGACCAATAAAAAACTTGTCTGTCGAGAAAGTTCCAATTTCTTCCGCATCTTCCATTTTATGTTGTTCAAAACTCATTTTAAATTACTGAAAATATAGTTACTGATGTCTAAACGTGTCATTAAAAAGCATTAAGAGCCTGCTGCTGATTATCTTGTTTTTTAAAATTTTATGTGGTTAGACTAATGACCTAGAACTTTCCACTCACAGTACAAAAGTGATGTGAATTTTATGTGGTGGAGGCAGGAGACTGGGACAGAGTGCTTTGCAGGGGGTGTTGAGAACCACTGGAGAAATTGAACTCATTACAGCTGTGATGGTATTAGGAGGGGATGGTAATCAGACAGTGGTGGGTTTATTATGTTAGCATTGGTTTGCTGGTGCGCTCTGCTGATAGGTGTAGCTCAAATCCTTTAACACAAAACAAAGTCTTTTAAACCCTGCTCTTTCAGCAATTCATTTAACAAGGAGAAGTGCTTTGAAATTAGTCCTTGGATATCGCGTCTTCAATTTACGTCCTCAGTGCAGTTAGCACTTAATATATCCCTTTCAGAAGCAGATTGTCACTGCAAAGTGTCTGTACACAGTCTGTCTAATTCATCCACAGAGGTCCCACTGCATTTCAATTGTGTCTTTTTTGTTGCTTTCAGGAGCAAAGCTTGGGTTGCTTGGGCACATTCTTGCCACCTTTTTCCACTTCACTGAAATCATTCACTTGATTTAAAAAACCCTACACAACTAAATTGATTCAGTAAATCCCTTTTTCATGTACAGTAAGTGGTTTGGTGTAAGGCACAGAAATCTTTCTACTTTTGCACTTCCTTTCATTTCATACAATTGTCCTTAGAAAAGTAAGTCTATAAATGATAAAAAAAAAAATACAAAGTGGAGCCAAGTTAGAAGGAAAAAGTTTTAACTAGCTTTTTTGTCAAGCTTCAAACAATGCTTTCTCTTATTCTGACTTTCTCTTTCTGACCACTGTCTGTTTACAGTCACTCATCATTAACTATACGTATTTATCAGAGTTTGCAGCTGCCGCTGGCCTATTTGATACTCCTCTTTTTAAACAAAAACACCCTCAGAAATTGATATGGTAGCCAAAATGATATTCATAAAAAATTTAAGAAAGAGCTCTCAGCATTAAAAAAAAAAAAAAAAAAAAAAAAAAAAAAAAAATTTTTTTTGAAGGAGCTGAAAAGAAAAAGGTCTTGGAATTACAAGCAGTTAGACTTGGTTTTTTTGCGTAATGACTCCTGGTATCCCACTGTGAGAAGACTTTCCCCAGCTTCTCGTCTGCATTCTTCCTCGTTCCCTGCGGGAGAATGAGTTGGATTTGTCTGCCATATTCACAGCAATCGAGGTGATCCAGGTTGAAAGAAAATCAATAAGATGTGTCCATTTATGCCTCACAAAGGAAGAAAGGTCTAAAGAACAGACATGGGACGTGATTCAAGCACTAGAGACTTAATAAGACTTCTACTTGTGTTTGAAGGGGATGGTAATTTATATTTTACTTTGAACTTTTTTTTATGCTTCATAACTATTGGGATTCGGGCTGACATGGGAAGCAAGGAAAAGAAGGTTTGATGCTGTCTTAGAAGACCTAACCCATTTGGGAAGGCCATGCTCAAAAGTTCAAAAAATTTTGTTTTAGAAAAGATTAAAGAGACATCATATCATCGTACTGATTTATCGCTATTGATAAAACTGGTTTAAAGTATTTTGGATTGGGGTACAATAAAAAAAAGTCTTTCTTCGAGAACAGCTGCAAGTTTCTCATTATTGGCTGTCTTTTCTGTGTGTTTGATATCATTTTGCTTAGAAATAGAGGAGCAGCCATAATAGGTACCCTGGTGCCACTTGAAGCTTTGTCAGGGCAGCTCCCCAAAAGTGGTTGTTGTTCTGCTCTATGTCTGTCATGTTGGCCACCAGGGTCCTGCTGTCCCAAGGGTGTGCTCTGTCAGCCCTCAGCAAAAATGCTCTCTGCTTTAGCCTACCTTGTTTTTCCAAGCCAATCTTGTGGTATACTTTTGCAAGTGAGATGTAAGCATGTTCTTGTTCAGCGGGAACTAGGACCTGTGGGAGTTTCAGAAAAAAAACCCAAAAAACTTAAAATAAAATAAACCAAGGCAGGCTGCAGGCATTGGGTCTCGTTATTGCAATCTTTTTGTTTTGTTGTAAAAAGACAAAAGTGAAAGCAAACCTTCCTACCAAAGGAGTAAATGGCCTCAAAAATTATGTGTCAGCAAGGCATGGAATAAAAGCTTGATGATCTTTAAGGCAGTGTGATTGCAAGGTGGAAGAGGAAGTATTCTTTCTTCTTCTGCTCTTCCAAATATTTTGGCTATGCATTCCCATCAAAATGAAGGCTGACACCGAATAGGCCCTAGATGAAAGATCTGAAATGGAGATGGTGTATCCAAGGAAAAAGAATTCCCATTTTCAAGACTTGACTGTTCTTCCTCAGTAGCCCTTTAAGAAAGTTTCAATTACAAGAGATTGTTCCAAGAAGAAAATTGTGCCTAGTGCATTACGCAGGATAAAGTTAAAGATGTAAAGAGGATAGAGACAGATTTAGAGCCATACTTTAAAGGTATTCAGAGGTTTATCATTATTAAAACTACCATTTTTTCCAAATCAGCCCCTTTTCACTGAATCTTTGGCAGATTTTTTCAGTTTTATCCAACTTTGAGTCTTTTCAAAAGAAATTGAAGAGTGAGTTTGAGAGGTGTTCGGACTATTAATGGATTTTTTTAAAGGCTTAATTGGTATCAAACAAGATTTTAGTGAACACAGCCAAGTGTGCCCATTGCATCGTTAAATGAGCAAAGCTAGCATTTAACTGAGATGGACTCACACCAATGTCCTTCACTTTCAAGAACTGTACTTAAACGGGGTGAGATCAGAATATCAAAGCAGCCCATGTAGTGCGCAGTCACTTTTTTTTTTTTTAAGGTTTCCTTCATCTGTGTTTCAACACAATGTTGTTCTGGAATGACCACTAATAAAACAATAAATAAATAGAGGCGCTAACAAAGCAATTGTGTAACAGTGAGTGAAAACCTATGTGGGCCAGGATGCATTGCCTGAAAAGGAAATGTAAAAATAAATCCCAGCAAATTGGAAGGGGATTGGATGGACCAGCTGACCAGCCCGACACACAGAAGCGAGGTTTTTACAGGCAGCCCTTTTGCCTTAGAGGATCTGAGAAGTGTTTTAGTATCTCATTTACATAACAAAAGAGGTACAAAATCAGCTTTGCATCCAGGGGACTACGCAAGCCTGCGATGGGGAGAGGTGCTGAGAGCAAAGATTGCTCTCCAGGCCCCTGTGACAGCAGCCAGCAAACGCTGTATCTCAGAGAGGTGTTGCATGGCCACTTCGGGCTGGCAAGATGCTATTCTCAGATGCCTGTTGCCTCTTTGGCTTTTACCAAACAAAGGTAAATAGCTGTTATGCGTCTTCAGAAAGTCCCACCAGACAGAACCTAGTTTCTTGGCACCTTGTCCTGTGCTGCCTTTCATTTCCCAGGGGATGAAGTGGATTCCTCTGGTACAAAGCCCCAGTGACAGTAAGTGGAAGCCTGAGGTTGTTTCTGTTCAGGGGTGTTTCTGTGTGGCTCTTTCCAGAGCTCTTGGCAAAAGCACTGGGGGTTTGCTGGACCACCCTTTCTGACTGTGCTGCTTTTCACTCTTCCTGCTGCAGCTGGCCTTGATTTCCACACAGCAAACTCTTTGTAAAGAAAGGCTAACTTGTGGTGTAATTCAGTAACTGAAGAAACTGATGATTCGGGGTCTGCAAATTGTGTATTTCTGTGAGCTACTAACACGTAGGCAAAATCTAAACAGTCCCACCTGTGAGACTTGCAGACATTTTTATCTGATTGTGTCCCTGGGAGGAGAGAAGGACTCCTGAAGTGGCATTAGAGGAGGTTTGCATCAGAAAGGGGAATGGTGCCACCATTTCAGCATTATTGGTAGAAGCTGGGAATCTGGAAGCTCCAGTATAGTTCTATGAACAGATTTAGACGTATCATTGGTTCTGGGTATTTAATTTTTTGTTAATAATATAGAAAGGAAGGAAGCAGTAACACTCTGAAAGGACAAAGAGATCTGTGCTACAGCAAGGTTCAGGCCAGACTGGTGCTTTACTTGGAAGTGGAAAAGCACCTTCCCTCAGCTGTGCACAGCCCCTATAAAGAGCCAGCCAGCAGTGGTCTTGGCTCTCAGTGATGCACTGCATTTGCTACCAAATGTCTCTCCTTCCCAAAAGCAGTTTACAGAGGGAAGGGGGGAGGTAGGACAATATCACTGTTGTAGCACCCCTAGGTGAGCTGCCAGCCCAGGCTGAGCACATCCAGTCTATAAGGATGCAAGGTGTCTTCAGCTGCCCCTGAGGAGATGCTCCAGATGTCTTTAAGGCATCAGATATTTTGGTGCAATGCAGGGTTTGCCGTGCTGAGGTCCTCGTCCACAGACAGAGCACCTCATTGCCACCCCCAATGCAAAAAGCAAACATAGAAACATTTAAAAAAGCATGCACACAAGGAAAAACAGGTTCCTTCCCTGCCCAGGCATGCTCAGCTTCCATTGAATGCTGGCTTCAGTTAGCTGTGGAAAATATTGTAGAGTATTCACCCAGGAAGGCAGTTGTAGGACTATGTTTTGATGGTGATCCCTGGCTGTTTTGTTCATTCTGGGGAAAAATTCTGAAGAAAAATGCAATGCTTGGGTTTCATTGCTGTGTTTCTTGACTTGGTGCAGCATTTCTTCTTAAAAGTTGCAAAAACTTTACTGGATAATGACGAGCGGGAGATTAAAAAAAACCAAAAAACCCCAGGCCCCCAAACCCCCCAAACTTGAAGTAAGTGATCTCAGTTCTCCTTCAGAGAGGAACTGTGAGAATTATTCTTCTTTATTAAAAAGAAATTCTCATTGGAATGCAAATTTTGATTTTGATTATCTGTCACGGCCTGCTTTGAAGTTTTTCAGACAAAAATAAATATCTCCATAACAGAGAGGATTATAGTAGTCTTGTTTAGAATCATCTGACTAAGAGTGACATCTAATCTCAGAATATATAAGGTTTTGAGGCCACAGAGACTTTGAAAGAGCTTGACTCTCTTCTGTTTTGTAAATTTTCTATAAATGGTTTAATAAGGTTTTTAGTTCAGCCCCAAAAAAACAAGGACTGAAACATTTCCATCAACCATCTTGTTGAAGAAATATAAAAGAGACATAATTCAATTTAAATAAAGCTGTAGCTAGGTTATATCATCCTTATCTCAGTAAAAAGTATTTTCTTTTACAATCCCAAATAAATAAATAAATATCTGTGACTCGGCTTTGAAGGCTTCGCTTGGATAAATCAGGTTTTGGCAGCTCTGTAATTCATGAAACAATACCTCTAGCTCCACCGGAATGGGAGTGGGATGTTTCAAGCTTTATGATTCTGTTCAATTCTGGAGCGTTAATGGGGCTATTTGTAAAGAAAGAAATATAATGAGTTATCACAAAACACAGCAAGGACTCTAGAAAGGGGCAGCCTCCCATCCATCACCCATTCTAGCGTATTCACAAAAGAACAGGGCGAGAAATCTTGTGAGGACGATGGGGAATTTTGCTTTTACTCTAACCTGACTTTCACAAATTGTGATGGGCCTGGAACATTATTTTCTTTACAAAATGACCCCAACCCGATCCTAAATTCAAAGTGTGAGAGTGTGTGACACAGGTTTTTGTGGAGATTTTTTTTTCTACCTTCCTCTGCTTTATGCTTTGAGAAGACATTTTCTTAATTAAGATTTATTCATGAAAATAAAAGTATTATATTATTTTTATCTGATATAGAGGCTAATTCAGGATGCTGACATTGCCATATTTCTGTGGCACCTTCTGGTAGGGCTATTAGTAAAGTTACCTGTCATTTCCCTTCTCCTCTATTTTGGAAGTTTATTACTAAGCCTTGAAAAGTTCTTACGGGTTCACTCTGCCATATGAGTTGGGAACTTGAGAGCAATTTTATTTTGAGCATTTTTAAACAAAAGGGAAACCTACACTGAGCTGTGGTATTAGGTTGGGTTTTTTTCCCTGTATTTTAAGTGACAGAAGCACAAACAGAACCAAAATCTTATCTGGTGTGTGCTGTGATGTATCTGCAGTCCTGTCCTCTCTCATCACACTCAGAATCCCTAATGAACCCAAAGAAGGTTTTGAGTGAATATGGTTTTTAAGAAGGACTGAAGGTTTTGCCCCAAAGATAATGAGATAATTAATGTATTTCATAGTGTGTTTCAGAGACGGTGAACAGCTCGGAGTAATGAAATGAAACACGCATACCAAAACAAAGGGCACAGCAGGAAATAGTCTGAAGTACATGATAATCAATTTTCACATTATAAGCTTTTACATCTCTCCTTCCACATATCCCATTATAACAGGGCCTGTTGCTTATTAAAAAGGAAATTGAGATGTCACTAACTGTGGAGGAGCTGATCCTCAGGCAGTAGAAATCAGTCTACTGCGCTGAAGTCAGTCATGCCAGCTGTGGATCTGACTCAGGATCCTTTTGGTGTGATAAATCAGTTTTAATATGAAATCTAGAAGTTGCCCTCTTGTGTTTTGAAGGTTGGAAGACTAAGGGAGGATTTTTTGAGCTTTACAATGTAGATGTTCTTACTAACAGCAGCAGATTTAGGAAGAGCAGAGAGAGTGCCCCGCTGTCTTCTGATGCTCAGGGAGTGATGCTGGAGTTGGACCCCTCCAGAGACCTTATTTACATACTCTACACTCCCCTTCCCATAGGAACAGTTCCTTCAGCAGTGTATTTCCAGTGCCTGGGAGTATCTGGGTTGGTACCATCTGGCAGACATTGGCAAGGGGAAAAAGACCTTATAGTTCTCTCAGCTTGCCTGTGGGAGAAATTGTCTGTTATGTACAAGGAGGTACATAAGGGAGATATTGTTTTTGCAGCTGAAGTGTTTTTTTCCATCTGAGCATGGTAGAAACTTGTTAATTTCTTGCAGAGTCCAACTTCCTAAATATATGCACTGAGCCCTTTATAGAAAATGTAGCTCAAAGGCTTTTACTGCAGCATCTCTCTGTGCGAGATCCTCTGAGCTGATGCCTCTTCTCCCTTCCTCAGCAGCTTTTCCCCAGGTTAAACCAGGAAGCAGAGGGAGGCGTTCAACCACTTACAGCAATACAAAGGTGTCCTGAAGAGTTTTAACATTTCAGTAAGGCACATCTGAGATGTGACCCTGTGCAGTGGTATCTGTATGGTCTCCTTCTAACCTTGCTTGGTCGTTCTCCCGGGACTCACATCAACTTTGTCCTTCCTTTTCTGTCATGCAACAGGCACAGCCAAACCATTGCAAAACTTCTCCTGTGACTCCAGTGCCTGTAGGACAGAGGCTTTTGCTGCCCAGGGTGTGATTAGGTAGCGTGATCATTGATCTCTTGTCTCACAGAATTTCTGCTGATCTACAACCCTGACCAGTAAATTTTTCAGCGATGAGTCCCGTGTGTTTTCCAATGAGAGAAATATTTTTAAACTTGGGCTTCATGGGATTATGCTCTCTTACAGTATATAGGTATATCAAGCTGTATATGAGAAATGGCTTGTGTGCTTTGACTCGTTAGCTATCCCCTTAGCAATAATGAAAATAGTCTCAGCTGGTGTTCATCAGGTTCATGGCTTCATAGACATAAGGGAAATTCACACATGAACTGAAAGGTTACGGCAAAGTATAGAGCATGCTGCATCATTTTGGGATGGCAATTTTGCCATGTGCCGTGAGACCAAAAGCGTGATAAAAACCAATGGGAAGCACTTGGTTTCACAGCATCATGAAGCAGGACTTGAGGGGCCAGTGCACGGTGGTCTGTAGAGCTGCTGGCAGTAAGGTGCTCTGAATGATTCTGTGTTTGGAACTCTGCAGACGGATATCACCTGTCTTCCCCGGCCACCAAGGCTTGCTGCTCTGGGTGGCTGAGATGAGCTAAACTGGTTCTTGCTCCTTTAGTACAGCAACATGAGATCTCATCTCCCTTCTTACTAGTGCTACAAGGCTACAGTTTGCAAAACTGTGAAGTTATACAGGTTCTGAGCCTGTCAAGTGTTGTACTCTATGTAGCTCATACTACCAGTCTGCATGCAGCAGCCTTTTATTTTTCCTTCAGGTAGAAGAACATTTAGTTGCTAGTGGCAATCACCAAATTACTCACTGTCCATCTTTCCCTTCACAACTAAACAATGTATGCTGGAGGATTTTTAGAGTTTTGCTACTGATACTGTACTCAGTATAACTGGCTAAGAGCAAATGCATCATCTTAAGATGCTCTTGTCCACAGCATCTCATTGGACATTTTCCCAATCAAGGTGAGAAGGATTCAGTCTTGGTACAGCTTTGAGAGGGACTCAGAACAATGGTGGATCCTCTCCTGTGTCAGAGGAAATGGGGGTGGCTCTGTTTGCCAGCAACCAACCTTTTAGAGCTAAAGTTATAAAAGGTCTAAAATGCTCCTGGTTGCAGAGGCAGAAAAGTGAGGCCATATGCCGAGCCACCTGGTTGTACAAAGGAGCTGCTTGTAAAGCCCCGTGGCCAATGAAAGGAGATTGTTCAGGTGGCTTTGGAAGGAGGCAGGCAGCATTGCTTTATACATTATACATTTCTCAGGCAGAGGAAGCATATTAAGCCTACTGAAGAGAGATTTCCAAGTCAAAGTTTTATCAGCCACTTGTGTGTGTGTGTATATATATATATGTATACATATATATGTTGTGCAACTTCTTCCCCTGCCCCTTGCCTTGGCAGAAGAAGTTTTTCTCCTTTTGCAAGTTTTGAGGTACTTTCAGGGCCATAGAGAAAAACCCAGTGGGATAAGAAATGTAAACATTAAATGTAGAGGATATTCCACTTCCTTTGATTTATGGGGACTAAAATGGAACTTCTGGCTGCAGCCAACATTTTGAGGCAACTGCATAGTACAGAGGAGAATAAGAAAGTGCCCTAGCTCTTTGCCCAAATGCGGAGGGATTGAAGCTTCTTAGAGATGCTGTGTGAGTTGAGTCTAAATTGTTTGGGTTTTTTCCTTTCAGACTTTGATTGTCAGGGTTTTGAATCTGGCCTCTGTTGTAGCCCTTATGTTGTCTCTGCAGAGATCACAGCAACGCTCCCAAAGCCAACTCGAACAGCCCTTTGGGGAATGTCCTGCTGTTTGGTGCTTTTCCAAACAATGCCCAGCCACTGAAATGGGCTTTTTTCCCAGTTCCTTGTAATGTGCCTCTGTCCCCTCCCACAGTATGATAGACGACATGGATGAGTGTGTTTGAAGAGATGTTTTAGATAAGGTGCGGGAGGGTCACTGAACTCTGGGCTCAGGAGAATAGCCCACATAGTTAGAGGCTGGGCACTGCTTTAGTTTCTTAGGGACCAGGTGAGTCCTGACATGCACCAGGCTCAGGCACAGCTCCACATCAAGGCCTTGCCACCTCCTGAAGTCCCAATTCATGATCTAAACAAACAGCACTGAATAAGTCTCATATTTATACTCTGGGGGGGATTTCATTCTGGTCACCGGTGTGCACTCGTTCCTTGCCCTTAACTGCTTCTCAAAGGGACAAAAACTACTCAGAAGAACCTCTCAGATTCTGAATACTAAACAGATGCTGCTGCTTCTCCCCTGCTCTAGGAACATTTGCCACCTTGTTGTCTGCATACACCCAGAGAGCACACACAATAATCAGCGAGAATGCTGTGGTGCAATCAGAAAGCAGAACTAGGAAATGCTTTTCAGCTATGTAGAGGCAAGGAGAGGTTAGAAGGAGGAGCAATGCATGGAGCTGGTTCCTGACATATGAGCAGTTTGCACTGTTTAAGGAGTGATCAAATTGTTCTTCCTGTGGCAGCAAAGGCTGCATCTTTCTTGCAGTTTGGGGCGAAGTGGCAGTACCACTCAGCCTTCAGAGGAAGGAGGTCAGCTAGAAAAAGCCTACTCAGGGTGCAGTAGGGAAGAAAATCCATCTGTGTGAGTAGCCTTAATAGGGTCTGGGGACCTGCCACTCTGTCAGACTAATTCTTGGCACAGGGCTCGTGTTGCCAAGAGCTCCCTTTTCCTTCTGTCTATTGTTGCCGGGAGGATAGAGGAGAGATAAGGGCTGAGCAGGGCTCTGTCTAAATGGTCCTTCCTTAGCGTCTTTCAGTTTAGCTTTCACTGACTGAGGCCCCCAAAGTACTTAGCATGAGTAAAGTTTTCAAAAGCATGAGTAATTTAGGAGATTAAAAGGCATTTTCAAAAGTGTCGACTTTTCAAAGTGCCTAATTTCCAACGACTTTCAATGAGGTTTGGGAATCTTAAATCATCTGGTTGCTTCAGTGAATAGCACTGTTGATTGCAGCGTAATGCATCATCAGCTGGTATCCTGCTTGTGTCAGAGGTCAATGCTGAGTGACTCTGAGGAGGGTGCACAAATCCCCGTGGCTGAACAATCCGGGGAATTCCGTCTGCCCCTTCCCGGAGGTGGCTTTGAGAGCGCAGAGCTCTTCTGAGTTTCTGGGCTAATTGCACGGGGATACTGTGGGAGGAGTTCGCTTAGGCTCCCTTTTAAACTGCCTGGGTTTTTGTCAGGTTTTAGTGACAGGCGCTGGATCAACTTTTGCTCTGCCCAATTTGCCACCTT
The DNA here is from genome assembly GCA_013398015.1 of Oreocharis arfaki. Lineage (NCBI taxonomy): Eukaryota > Metazoa > Chordata > Aves > Passeriformes > Paramythiidae > Oreocharis > Oreocharis arfaki. The sequence goes on along the minus strand of VZRR01004731.1, from coordinate 230,682 downwards.
TTCCCTCTTTTCTTGTTTTGTTGCATATAACTTTCACTCGTGTCTCCTGTTTTTTGGTCGGAGACTCTATATATCTATGCATTTTTATTAACATATGTAGACAAAATTTAATACGTGAAAACTCTCGGTGTAGAAATCGTAGGTTTCCTGTGTGTGCCTTTGGTCTTTGAAAGGGTCGTGTGAAGGACAAGCTCAAACCCCTTGCTGAATTGTAGGCTCACAGAGGGAGAGATGCACATGTTTAGGAGGAAGAAGGGCTCAGCATTTGCATTTGGATGCATGTCTTACGGCTTCAGAGCTCTTTAGACTCCCAAGTGGAGCAACTTCGAAGTTCAAAGCGGTGTGATTTTTGGCAGGTTTTTTCCCTAAGACTTCTTCAGGGCATGAAATATTCTGCCCTCAGTGCATGTACATAACTCTCATTGGCCTTAAAAGAAGTTACATGCCTACATCAAAGGAAGGATTTACCCCATAATGATTCATCGTGAGCCTGACAGGCAAACACAACAGTGGAGAGCTCACAAGCCAAAAGCTCCTGAGCTACGGGGGCTGGCAGAGTTCAGATCTCTGCCAATCAGCCACATCACGGCTCTGATTTTCAGCAGTTTTTAATTTTTTAAATTGTTTCAGTGGGGATCAAGCCACGTGTTATCCATCTGGTAGAAGAAATGGTAGGGCTTAAGCAGAGGAGATAGCCCCTTTAACATCTTATGTGGGTGGTAAACCAGGGTCAAATTCAATTGTGGCCCTTTTTTTCCTGGAAAGTGCATCTCCTTATCCCTGGTGCTACACTGTGGAGACACAGAGCCGCAAAATTTTAAAGCAAATTAGAAAATACCTTTTTATTAGACGTGATTGCAGAAAGTCCTGGGAAGGAATGTGTTAATGACTGGTGATTGAATGCAGTGGTTTGCAAGCTCTAAGCAGCTTTAGTGTCTCCTACCACAGCCCTGATTTAAAATTCATAAATGCTAATCCTCCATAATTTACGGTTTAAAAAGCAGCCCCACTCACAGGCCCTGTGGCTACAGCTCTGTCAGAGTAATTATGCCGCCAAGCTGAAATTGGACTACTAACTGAGATATTAAACAGGGTAGGAAATCCTCTTCCCTGGCAGCCTACCCAATTATTCCAAATAAGCAAACAGATTAGTGAGTAATTTTCCAGTTAAATCTGGTGATTGGTGCCAGAATTGTATGTTAAATATTCAGAAGTAAATAGATTAAAGATGAAATGTCCCCTTTTCTCAAGCTTAATTTAGTGTGTATATTAAAACTTTTTAGAGGGAAAAAAATCTCCATTGAAGTGCAATACGTTTGCTTTGAAAACAGAACCTTTCCTGGCTTGTTTGCACTTGGGGCAGTGCGTTCATTAGCTGGGGCGCGTTGTGCCGAGGGAACCTTGTGCCACATTAGACACAGTATCAGCCCTGCTGTTCCTTTATCCCTCATCTTGGAGGAGCCCTCCTGGGTGGCAGCGCTGCGAGCTGCACGCAGCCCTGCTGGGGACCATCGGGACAGCTTCTCACCGGGGCGGTGGGATGCAGGGTGCTGCTGATCTGTATCGGCAGGACAGTAAAGGGTTTGTAGGAATTAACCGTAAATATGGGCATTTCTCATTCATTCTCAGTCTAGGGGCTGGGAAGTCTTTTCTGTTTCTAAATTCAGCTGGAATTTCCCCAGCTGATCTGCCCAGGTTGATGTTTTTTACCTTTCCAAACACTCCTTGTAATATGATGTTTGACTGGGACACAAAAGAGAGGGAAGATGGGGGCAAAAAGAAGGAGAACATGGACTGAATGCCCAACACACACAACGCCTGTGTACACAGACAAGGGGAGCAGGAGAGGATGTGGGGCAGCTCAGCCGGAGCAGTCCTGGAACACAAGCAGTATGTCTGTCCCTGCGCTGCCCTCACACCACAGGCTATGCGTGCTCACCCCAAGGTGCCCCAACTAGAGAGTCAGGCAGCCTTCAGCAGCTGAGGATGCTGCTCTGGAGAAGCTGTGCTGACACCTGAACCGCTTCGGAAACTGGCTGTGGCTTGTGGCACCTCTCGGGAAGCAGGACCAGCACCTGTTCCCCAGAAGGGCTGGGGTGGTAGTTGCTGCACAGACCTGGGCCTGATTGTTTGCTGCAGGCACTGTGATGGTAGACCCTGGGAAGCCCAGGTGGTGCACGCTGCATTTTAGGACTCCAAAATTCTTTCTCAAAGTGAGTCTGAAGGAAATGTTTTTGCATTCATGGATAAAGCAAGGACTTGTACCTAATTGCTGGAAACATGCGTGAACATTTCAGTATGCAAGAGCACTAAGGAGAGGGAAGCTGCATTTGAGGAACTGGAATTGTTTTAGCACCTGGTGGAATTTGCTTTGAAGTCGTTTCAAGGATCCCAAACACTTTGAACAATGTTTTATACCACTTCTAGTGGGTTTTCTTTCCAGTTGCTAAAAGCTTGTTGTGCTGAGGAAGTGAACAGTCTGCTAAGTTGGCAGGTGAAGTGGAAGGAGCAGCACCTGCTTATCAAGAGATTGAGGTACAGGAGCCTTGGGGTCAAAGAGCTTCAGACCTTCAGTGTTAGTTACGACTGGTCTCTTGGGCAGGTGAGAGGACCAATTCATTCTCAGGTCTGAGCTATGTGTTTTAAATATTTTAAGTCCCAATACATTCTCTAGAGCGAGAAATGTAGAGTTTTTATGAACTTGCCAGCATTGGCTGCCTTGGAATACAGGAGGTGCATGATCTCCATCCTTCCTGAGGAGTTTCGGGGTTTGGTGATGGGACTGGGTCCCTGAGTTGAATAACTTGTTCACAAAAAAAGCCAGCAGATGTTAGGCCTGGCATCTTAGGTCAGCCCCTCTCATACCTGGGCACAGTGGGCTGAAGGAGGCAGAAACTTCATAGCCACTGGCCCACAGATTTGCTTTTCCACTGGGAAGTGCAAAAGCTGCGAGTAGGTAATGCTGAACACATGCCTAGAAAGGATTAGCTGAACTCCTGCACATCCCAGAGGCTTTTCCTTCTGCTGCATCCTCCCTGGAGAGGCTTTTTCACCTCAGCCCTCTGCTGGAATGTGCCTTAAAGGCATAATCGAGCTCATAAAAATTAAGTGGTGTGCAATCGTTAAAAGAAAACAAAAGGACCCTAACTAAATTTTATTCAATAAATTCTCTAGAATCAATCCATTTATGTTTTTATTAATGTCAGAACTCACAGCATAGTTTCTCTTTCTGTGTTCCATGGGGCTGTAGGGGCTTTTGTTGAGGTTTGGGTTTTTTCCGCACCACTACACACGACATTTTGGCTTTGAATTGAGGAGAGTTAAAGTCAAAACGACAATTTATTTTTTTTTTTTAGCTTGTGAACATCCTTTGGATCAAATCTAAAGGCTTACCTGTTCAAAGCTGGAATGGATTGATGGATGTGAAGGGATCCAGGATGAGAATAGAGCCCTGTGTTAGTTAGTTAGTTACATGACACGAGATTTCTAATGATACACGATTTCTACATCTCTTCTAAGTTCACCCAGCAGTGCTAAAGATATGTTCTCTTGATTATTTTTATACTAATGGTAACAAAATAGGAGAATTTATGGCATCCTGTCTGCACAGATCCTTACCACTCACTCGCTGCCAGAATGCTGATGGTTCAGCACGCGCTGCACATTTCAGACCTTCCTTGTATTGGGGGAGAGTTGTGAGTCTTACTGCTTCAAAGTACTCCAAATGTCAGTGCATTCCAAGTATCTCATGTCTCCTGTCTGCTGCGCTGTCCCTCTAACCCAGGGATTTTGCAGTTTTTCTAAATATGATAGAAGTCACTTGAAGGATGTCATTCTCAGGCAGGTTTGTCACTTGGGTCCTTCTTAGCAGAAGCCATTTGAGTCTCCTGCACAGTGAAACAAAATGCTTTCAGTTGGTTCCTGATTCTTTAAAATCTTCTCTGCATGTGTATTACTTTCAACTTGCCTGTTAGGTCTTTGTGGTCAGCCTGGGTTTATGTACATTAGGTTAATCATTCTAAGGTTGTGAAAGGCCGTCACATAGGAGCCAGAAAGTGAGTGAACGTGAAGGAAAGAGCTGGACACAAAATTTGACGTGATGGAATAGGTCAAGTATCCATTCACCAACTGTAGTTACTATGCCTGCCTCTGAGAGTGGTACTTTCTTGAAGGCTCTGGGCAGTCTGGATTCATCTCACTGGTTTTGCCCATTTTGTTCAGCTACCATTTAGGTGCGTGAAGAATTTATTTAGTCCCTGGCTTTGTTTATTCTTGAGTCCCAGAAGCACAGTGTTTTGTGGCTGTAGCCAGTGAATTCTCTGTAGTGAAAACGCTGATATTTGTGTCCTTAGAGTTGCCTATATACAGTCATTTTTAACAAAAATAAAATCTTTCTCATATGCTTCCTCAATGATATCCTGCTACAGTGAGTTTCAAAGGTTAATTATATGCTTTGCTCAAAGCTACTTAACTAATAGGGTCTTCAGGATGAGGGTTACTGACCCTTTTAAGCCAGTGAACTAAAGCAAACAGCAAAACAACCCACTGAGGCTGTTAGCTTGTGGGTGGCTATTTTTCTTTCTTGGTTCCTTCTCATCAGGGCCGCTTTCCTGAAGAGACAGGTAATCAAGCTTTCTCTCAAGAAGGTGACCAGGCAGTGTCTGCTGGCATCATGGAAACAGAGATGAAGGCAATGCTTTCATTCTTGGTTGTCCTAAGTGTCAGTATTTTGGTTTCGAGAAGAGGTCATGCCATGATCATCTTTCCCTGCTGCTGGGGGCCCCGCTGGTAGGGGAGGGGCCTGTACAGCCCTGCCCTGGGTGGGCTCAGCTGAGGTTCAGGAGTGGCTGGGGGTCAGGCCTGATCTCTCAGTGGCCAGTTCTGTCCACTAATGCATTCCCTCTTTGCTGTGTTTTAAATGCTTCTAAATGTGAATGGAAGTAGAAATCATTTTGGAAACTTGGAGCAGAATGCCATGAAAAAGAGTTCCTTAAAGGAATGAAGAACATATAATTTAATGTGTTTGTAGCATTTAATCTTAAAAACTTTCTATCTTATGTATTTTATGTATCTGTTTCCCTGAAAAAAGCAGATAAGGGCATCCAGTGCTTCAGCAGCTTGTGCCAGTGCCAGTGAACCTGAAATGGAACACGTGGTTGTAAATAAAATACACGTGGTCAGGACACACTCTCATTAGCTAAGGTGTGCCAGTGACACGGAGGATTTTAAGGGAGCCTTGCAGGAGGTGAGATCAGCAAGGGTTTGCAGTCTCTCTGGTGACATTTCCTGGATGCAAAGGCAGCTCAAACCTCGTGGCACAGGTGGTGCATGCAAGAGCGAGAATTTTGCACCCTCACACTGGTTCTGTGTAAGGGAGAAAGAGAAAAAGGTTTCTGGAATAGCTTTTCTGAACACGTGGCCAGTCTCAGCCAAGCCTTCTGTTTCTAACATCCATGATGTAAAAAATCATTCAAGAGATGAATTGATGTTTGTCACGCTGAAGAGACCAGCTCCATATTTCTCCTTGAAATAGTCCTCTGGAGCACTGTTGTATCTGAAGGCTGATGAGGGCAGGTTCCGGGCTCATGTATCTCCTGTTTAAGACATCCCACTGTCCACCCAGGAAAAGAAATTAACTGGCAGTTCTCAATTACCACATAAAATTTATAAGGAGAGATGATATCTCTTAAATAACTGGGTCCCAGACCATTTAGGGGGCTGCAGACTTCAATCAGTGCCTTGAAATGTATTTATAAGCAAATAGAGCCAGGAGTGTTTTGTGCTATTAGGCCACTTCAGCAAATCACTTAAGCATTACTTAACACATGCTAAGTCTGCTGCACCCAAGGCAAATTCTGGATATGATAAACTCTTTGTCCATAAAATGTCCCCGTCTGTATAATGCAGCACCACTTTATAGCTAAGGGTGATTGTGTGTCTGTCTGTCTCAATGGGAAAAAAACCTGGAAGTAGAGCTGTTGTGGTGGACCTGTATTGTTTGTGTGATTGGTCTGCTAAGTGCATAAATCTCAAATGATAGAATTTTGTAATATACAGTATAACCACTGGCAAGTGTTGTACATTTATTTTCACAAGTGAGGGAGTGACCCATAACTCACATCCATCACAGTGTATGAAAGCACAGCTCACTGTAGTATAGCAAGCAAGGAAATCATTCATACACGGGGTGTTATTCACTTCAACCTTTCCCCTTTCCTGAACGCAGTCAGGATCTATATGTCTGCTGCTGCATGCTCTGTGTGCTGGCATAGATGTATGATGGCATCACAAAAACTGGAAGGGGAAGAAATGAGATAGGAACAGAAAGGGGTGTGAGCAAATGTTGTCTGAGCTGATGGAAATTTAAGTGGTCAGGCTTGTCAAGGAGAAGGAAAACTGCAGGGCTGGAGAGTGACTGAGATTAGAACTGACTTTTGGAGAAATGGGAGCTGAGATAATACCCTTCAGTTCAGAAAACATGGGTGATGGCACAGGGTGAGCATGGGAGAACTGGAAATTAAAACAGTACATAAAGTGGAAATGTATTTGATGTAAGGACAACAAAGTATGTATCATCCTTTCAATTCTGGTCTGGTTCCTCTGTCATTATTTCCAAATTTAATGCTGTACTTTTCAACAGGACCTCTATCTTATAGCAATTTCTGTGAAAAATCCCCTCCACAAAATGGCCAGAGAAGCTGAGGAGAAACATTAATTTTGGGACTTCATCAGTTCTTGGCATCTACCTGCTTTCACCAGGCTTGCACACCCACTGTGCACTCTGCAGAAGGTCTGTGTCTTTTGCCCTGTGCTGTGTGAATGGTAAAATTAGCTTTAGTTGTATACTGACCACACCAAGCTACCTAGAGAGATTGTGGTCCGACATTTCTTTGCTAGAAACAGTGCACAGCAAGATGAGCTCTGTCCCAAATTTCTGAACAAGCAGGAGAGGCAAAGCAGAAGGTATGGTTATTTCCCATGTGGAATGACTTCACGAGTTTGCCAAGGGGCAGAGAGGAATCATGTGTTAGAAGGAAGAAATGTCTCTGGATTTCCCAAACCCCAATTTAGCAGCTTAGCTATAAGATACTCTTCCTTTGTGCTTACATCCAGTTGTAGCAGGGTTGCCATTCCATGGTTTATACTTGGTTAGATGGTTTGGGAGATCCCCTGGGAGATGGAGGAAGAGAAGGCTGCAAGTTCAGGCAGCTTAAGTAGGAGAGAAAAAGTTTCATGGTAGGCAAGTTGAGAGCTGCTGGCTTGCTTATAAGAGTAATCATTTTGCAGCTTCTGACAGGGCTTAGTTCTAGGTTTCACTCTCCACTCAGGTCCTAGCCTGTGGCACATGCTACAGGTAATAAACCAGCACAGCTCAGACACAAGGGATCTCGTGTGCCACATAGTAGGAGAAGGGGGAGCCCAGATATTCCTGACCTTGATGCTGAGGCAATTTTTTTTTCTCAGGACCCACTTCCTTTGCAGTGAGTGTAACCCTTTTGTCATCTGCACCATGCTCCCCTTTGTCATTGCTCTGCTGGACTCACATCCTTGAACTTAGAGCACAAAAACCTCTCTGGTTTTTTAACTGATGGTTTGTTTGTTTTTCCTCTTTGGTCGATGCTGGGATCAGTGATGTCAACTTGTTCTATTTGCTTTGACAGGAAAATGTTTTCAGAGTTCATTAGGATGGCATCAATTCTCACATTTGGCACACAAACATCTGATGACCTTCATGTGGGGGAAGAAATATGTAGGCAAAACTTCCATTAGTTTGAAAAAACACTTCCACTCCACACCATTCAGATTCCTGAACTGCAGCTTCAACCAGAAGTTTTGTGCAGTCCGTGTTTTTGATCTGCCAGTGGGCTCCAGACATGGAGGCTGGAACTGTTTGGAGCCACTTCATATGAAGTCTGGGCTGAGGCTGCAGTTGGATACAGCTCTCCACTCACCTGTAAGGAAGGTGCTGCCAGCAGCCAGGCTCTTTGGTTCTGTTTGGCTGAGCTGCTAGTGTCAGCCCAATGTAAAGGCAATGGCATCCTATGCCTCCAAGTGCACAACATTCCTAAGCTTTCCTGCTAGTCCCCCTCAGTGAGATGATTTCATTTGGCCACTTTGGGCTCATTTTCACCAATTACAGGGCTCATTAAAAGAGCTGGACTGACGGGCATTTCAGCAGCTGAACTCTGAGCTTATCCAGAGAAAAGGAATAGCAGGTGTTGGCTCTTCCCTCCTCAGGGCCACCTGCCCTATGCTAACAGAGCCTCTGCCTCTGAGTGGGAGGGAAGGAGAATGCTCGTGGCTTCCCATGGCCTCTAACAGTGAGGGGCCAAATAATAGCAAGAACTTTTGCAGTGAAGAAACCTCTTCAATGGTAGCTGGCCTGAGTCCACCAAATTATTCTCACTGACCACCAAAAGAGTTGCTGACAGCCTCTGGTTGCTGTCAGCCAATGGGTTTAGCAAGGACCAGGTAGGAAGTGAGAGGCCATTTTTTGGCCATCATTTGTCCTTTGAGCCTTCCCTCTGCCTTAGAACTGTAAAAGTCCTGCCAAACATCTCTGTTTTTCCTAGTGCCAGTCTCCAGCCCTTTCCTCTGACCTATCTTAGCTCTTATTTGCTTTTTTTTTAGGATTCACTGTGTCTTTATGTTTTTCTCTCATATCCTGTAATCAAGTGAAAGGTGTCTCTACGGACAGAGGGGATTTGTACTCAGCCTTTGTTTGCTCTTTCCTGACAGTGCTGCCTGCTGTAAGAAAAGCCAAATGCTGCCCATATGTTGCTGTGCTCCCCTAAATTACAGAGGGTGAACATTTATGGCTGTTCTCACTGTTGCTTTCTCCATACTTTTCTAAATGACACGTTTTCACGAGCAATTACTGAGATAGGCAGTCAGGACTGGTTTTTGAGGTGTGCCACTTAGTGGCCTACACATAAAAAAGGGACACAGGAGGAGGAGGATGGCAGAGGCTTAATATCATGCCTTGCTTAAGAGAATGTCCTTCAGGTGAGCAGAATCCTGCACCTTGTAAAAGTATGACTTTAATTTTGCCTTTCAAATATGAACTAAGCAGGGCTGTCAGCACATACTGTGTTCTCCCTTGTCAAACCATTTCACTTGGTCTGTCAGCTGTAAACAGCTTAAGAGGCATGTCATTCCAGCATTATTATAGCACTTTTAGATTTGTTTTTTGATTGGCTCTGTATCTGCTCCTGCAAAAGGTGTAGATACAGAGATGACATGGGTTATTTATTGTGTTACTGCAAAATGCTGCTTGCTGTTTTTTGGTAAGCACCGAGTAACTCCATTTCAAATAATGGGCACTGCGGAGTAATAATCCTGTAGTGCCATGGTAATACCATTGCCATACTTTGTCACATCACTTGTGTCAGTGCAGCAGAGTGCTTCCTTCACTGAGGGTGTCTGTGCCCTTGCACTTCATTTGAAGTTTCTTTTTTCTCTCAGGAGATCAGGGAAGCAGAATTAAGACATGTGGAGAAAGAACTCTGATCAACAGACTCTGTACTTTTGTTTTTTTCAAAAAGTTGCTTTACATATTCAAATAAACAGTGCTTAAGCTGTTGATGACAGCTTAACTACTTCGTCCCAGAACGTTTTGACAAGTGATTTTCAACGTTTTGGTTTCTCAGGATTTTGATAACCCCCAAAAAGCATGAACTGAATTTATATGCCACATGTTTAATTTATTTGAGATGCATGTATTATGTTGCAAAAGCAATAGGGAGGGAGTAAGAGGACAGGGTGATACACTCCATATTTATGATCATCAGCTTCTTCACCATGTCATTACAAGAGAAAAAATGTTCAGAGATATGGAATACGCAAAGCACTCAAACTTTTTTTGCCAACCCGTCTGGATTGTGATTTATACAAATTGTGGGTGCAATTTCCCTGTGACTCCACTGAAACCCACAGAACTGAACCTGTTCTCTCTGCAGGGAGCCTGAGCTGCTTCCCTCGTGCCTGGCTGCTGCCATGTGTGTGTTGTCCCCATGTTGTTGGCTCCCTGGCCATGGACAGTGGCACAACAGGGATTTAATGTTGCTTGAGTCCTGAGCAACAGTGAAGGAGAAAAGTAGGTGTTTTCTCCCCAGAAACGCATGCATTTCTGGCTGTATACCTTCCATAGTCTTGTCTTCAGAAATAACACGAATACGCAAGCTGATCTTCCCTTTAATGTCAAACTGGAGTGAGGACCAAATGTTTGAAGCAAAATTTGTTTCGTCTCTGTTTTGGGAATTAGGTGTTCTCCAGTTTTGGATTGCTTCTTTTTCTCTGCCTACATTTAAGCAGAAAAAAGACAGGATACACCTTGTAACTTCCTGGGCCGTTAAAAAAGAAGTCGGGAAAAATACAAGGAGAGGACTGCTTTTGTAAAGCTCCTAGGCTGCATAATATATTTTGCTCAAAAAAGGTTCATATTTCAATATCATACTTCAAAACATTTTGGATATTACCTGGTATCTCTTTACTGGTACTTCTGTCATGGGTGTTTGATAGAACTAGAATCACTGAAACTTAGAATGTTGGAATTAAGCATATTACAAGTATGGAAAAATCCTCATTTAACTTCTTCCAAGCTCAGGATATCGCTATCCTTTTTCTACATCGGAATGACACTTACTTTATTGTGTAAAAGAATTGTTTCCATCAGTACTAAGCAGCGCATGTCCTTAATAATTTTTAAAGTAGGAGGAGCTATTTTATTTTACTAATTATTATGTCAACTTAAAGCATGTCAGAATTTATACTGCCATATATATTTTTATATATATTACTTATATATATGTAACTATTTTTATACTTAATTATTTATATTACTATATATTTTATAGTAATGTTGTATAGAATGCCCATGCATTCTAAATAAAATTTGACACTTTGAATTTACTGAAGATGATTATTTTTTACTCCCAAATAAGTGCTCTTTTGAGTATTTTTCAGAAAAAAAAAAAAAGAAACAAAGAAAAAACCCAAACCAAACCCCAAAAAAATGTAGAGGTTTCATCTAATTGTGAATTTTTGCTTTTTAAATATTAAAATTTCCACTAAATTGAAAAATCCAATTTCAGTTAATCGAAGTGCTGCTGATGGAGATCATAGGTGGCTTTTCAGACATTCCAGGGTCAGAGACTCTGGTCAGAGGGTCAGGTGTAATTTGCTAAATCCAGCCTTAGTGGCTGCAACTTTCTTCTGGTACTGGATAAGTAGCATTGTTCTGATAATTTGGGAATTTTAGCAAGTATTTAGTATCTGACTAAATTGTCTTTAATTTGGCAGGTTACAGTGGTATCCGCATCCTGCTGCTTTGGGGAGGTGGAAGGCAGGAGCAGGCATCTTTTGTTTCGTTTCCCCCTAATGGAGGGGGGAAAATGGGAGGAGACCTGACAGCTCTTACAGTGAGAGGGAGATAGAGTTGCCTGTGTCAGGAAAAAATAGCCTCTTCTGCAAGAATGAGGAGCTAGGAAGACAAAAAATAAGCATTTTCAATATATTACAAACAAAATTATCTGCCAAAAGGGCAAGATAATTATCCTAATGTGATTTTTGACCAAGATAAATCCACATTATTTTATAAACTGGGTAACAATTTGAATCTTATGCAAAACCTAGAAATAAATCTAAAAAATATGATAATGTAATAAAATTGAAATTATTAGCAGTCCAAGTGCCATACTTGAGGCAGTAAAACCTTTTAAGTTCCAATGGAAAATAGGCTAGTAAACCTGGAGTAAGTTACTCGACTTTAATCACTTGATAAATAGCTACAATGTTTGGAAGAATTGATAGTGTCATTACAGCAACATCCCTTTTTATAAACAGCCTGGTGCTGATTTGATTCTAATTGCTGCCAGAGGAACAGTATCAAAGTAGTGCTGCTCCAGCAGTGTAACCTGTGGGGTGAGCAGCAGCTGAAATGAACTGCCTGGAAATGAAGGAAGCCCAGGTTTTTCAAAGGCACAGGTTCTAATTCTGGGAGTGATGGAGGAGGGCTAAGTAAATTCAGTGCTGGGAGAAACTACAGAGGAAATGCTTAACGAAGAGGAAGCATGAAGTAGACAAAACGGGCTCCTCTGAGTGCACAAAATAGTGGGAAAGCAGTGGGAGAAACTGAGATATTTGAACATGGACATGTGTTTGATTTCTCACCACAAAGAACGCTCCTGCTGAGCCAGTGTGGCCCCACTACCAAACTGCAGCTCTGGCCTCCCTGGTTTCTGACACCAAAGATCTAGTTTTTAAGATGTTCTTAATAATTACAGCATCTTTGCATACCTGTGGGCACTGTGTCCACCTTTTGGTGCCCATGAACACACCAAAAAAATTAAGATTGCTTTTGCAAATTGCAGCTTTAGCAATTCTCTGGTTTTGCAGTGCAAATCCTGGATTTTACCCTTCTCAAGCTGTGGGCTAGGTATCAGCATTGTGCTGATGACTGCTATGATGGTTGAGGGCAATAAATTTACATTTATGTGGAAAAAAAACTAGAATACATGCTTCTAGGTTGGGTCTTCTTCCAAAAACTAACAAGAAGTAGTCTTATTTTGGGAATGGTAGGAAGAGAAGCAGGGCTCCATAAGGAGAGAAGAGGAGGAATGTGTTTAATAGTTCTGTCATGTTAGCAACAAACCCAAGAATAAACAGAAATGCGAAGGGGAGAGGTATTTATCTTTTTAAACAAATCATGTGATAAGCTTCTCCCCTAGATGGGGGACTAGGTGAAATATGTAAAATAGCTTATTGAAGAAAAAATTGCTTCAAGTGGGACTGAATGGCTCAAGAGATTAGTGATGGGATAATAGCTTTTCTCTATTTAAGTGGTAGACCAGTTCAAATCAATTCTGGTTCTCTAGAGACTGGAAGGTGTTCCTACCCTGTGACTTCTCTGCAGTTATTTGAAATGATTTTTTGGTCTCAATTCCATCCTTAGTTGCCAGAAAATTATCCCCAACCCAATCAGCACTGAATTGCTTTGATCTAACTGTTGTGTCCTCCCCCTAAAGATGCACGGCCCTCAAGGCTGTGTGTGGGAATGGCAGCTGTTTCATTTAGCACCACGTTGCTGGTCAGAAATATTTTGTCTCCCGTGCAATGGACAGATTGCACAAAAGAAGAGACAACTTGGAATACGATGCAATGTAAAATCGTTCTTTAAATAAATGGTTCGTTGGTTTAATGTGGATTTCTTGGGAGAATAGGGCTACTTTGGGACACTTCCAGCTACCCCTCACTTGCACCCAGAGCCTGCTGGTTTTCCTGCAGGTTGTGTCACGATTTTGCCCCTACTTCCATGTAAATCGTGGAACAGGGCCACAACTTGGAAAACAGCTATTGGTCATAAGGAGCAACTGGAAAATTCAAACTGGCGGCGTGCCCTCCAGGTTTGTTTTGAAGCAGCTATTTAGTGTGTGAAGCTGGGCCAGTGAAGTGATGCTAGGGACATGCCCATGTATGGCAGCTCAGAATCTTGCCTATCAATTTTATTCTGAAATACTGTAACAAGGAAAAATATCAGACATTGATTATTCTGCCTAATGCAAAGATTAAGCAAACAAGTAAGAAGCAATTCTCACCGAGATGAGGATGATTTGGATCTTTCAGTGGCTATAACAGTAGGTCTAGAGCTAGTGAACCACAGCAGAATTCTTATTATTCAATGTACCAAAGAAAAAAGAGACCTGAGGTTATTAGAGAAGAATCTCAGCAGTTTTGTGTGCATAACTGCTTGGAAAAAACAAATAGGCTATTATGATAATGTAAAGGTGTTGGAGAATTGGAATCACATGGTTAAAGTCACATTTTCTGTAAAACTGGTGCAGTACAGATTCACTTGCAGTTGGCTTGCAGGAGAAATTTTATTTTTGCCTTAACCCAGACAGCTCTAGGTTTAAGAACGCTTATCAGGGTGGAAGGCTAAAGGGGTTAAGGAAATAAGGCACGACAGAGGTGACCTATGAGAACTTTCATTATTATATGGAGCCTTGATGAGTGAAATGAGAGGAATTGCTCTCCATCATGAAAGGCTGAAATGTCGAGGGAGCAATCGCAAATTAATCTATTAAGAATAAGTAGGAGGCTGAACAGTGTGACTCAAAAGGATGGAAATATACGGAATAAACTGCAGTGTAAAATCACAATGATTTCTAGACACCATCTTGAAGACACCCATCTCTGATTTTTACAATGAAACAGGGATTTCCATATGTGTGTATATGTGAGGCAAAGTTTAAGCAGATTAAATTGGTCTCTTTCTTTTCAGGTACTCCCAGTATTTGTAATCACCACGCCTGAATGAGAAACTGTGTTCTGATTTGTGTAGCTTTAACCAGAACAATGTGTCAGGAATTTTTCTGGGGGTTTTTTCTGTTGTTTTTTTTCAGACATACAAATAAAATGCCTCACGGGCAGTTTTCTATGTGATGGTTTTCTTGTTTTGCTGTGACATTTTTAACCTGAATTTAGTGTTTGTAAAAGGCACTAGGTGATGACATTGTGTAACTGAAAGCCTCTTTTCATTGACAGGTCATGAACACTCAAGGCTGGAGAAATTTCTCTGTGTCAGACTGCAGAGGTACACCTCCCACAGCCTGAAGGAATGAACTTCCAGGAGGAAAAATGGTAGGTCCATGTCAGTCAGTCCAATCTTACGTTAAATGTCGCTGCATGGTTATTTTTAAAGAGCTCGTATCCTGAGGATGTGGAGAGAGGCATGAAAAGTTACCCAACTGCCAGGACCACGCACTATTTTCTCTGTTCCCTAGCAGTGGTTACAGCTTTCTGGAGTGTTAATGCTCTGTCCACTCGTGGCTGGAGTTGGGCTTGGCCCAGGTTACCAAGTGTACTTTGGTGGAGCTGATCCAGCAGGATGTCCCCAGCTCCCACTGCGGTCCTTGGGAGGCGAGGGTCCGTTGTTTGCTCAGTGCCCGTCCCTGATGCCAATCTTTAAGCACCAATGTTAATCCTTTCATGAAGCTCACGTAGTTTCAGACTTCTACCTTTGCTGGCTTATTATAGCCCAGGAAGATGAGATGTGACTATGCTGAGATACAACCCCCAGTGATGGCACTTTATAATACTGTATAACTGGAGGATTGCTATTGTAGGCAGAGAAAAAGGCAATAAAGCAGCATTGATATCCTGCCTGCCCTCTTACAGGAGTTATTGAATCAAACCTACCAGAACTGCCAGACAAACAATTTGCAGCTGCAGTCTGAAGCCTGACAATGACACAGAATCAAAAAGAAATAGTTGGAGTGCATGGGCTTGTGAACTCCTCTGCGACCCACCACAGCAGGCTCCCTAGGATTGTTCTCCTCTTTCTGGTCCTTTGCCTGTACAATTCCCTCTCTTTTCCTCTCTCTTGTTTTCTCTCTTACATCTTGCCATTTTCAGTTTTTCGCACCTTTTCCCCTTCCTTTTCTTTCTCATTGCCTCACTATTTCCTTCTGTTGCCTTCGATATACCTCTTGCTTGTTTTTGCTTTGTGAGTTCAAGTGCTCTCCTGTGTTTCTCATTGTCTCCATTTCCTTAATTGTTTTTTGGTTTTGATTAATTTAATTCCCTCCCTTCCCAGTTTCCCATAATCTTTCCTATTCTCCCTTCCTTGCTGTACCTTTTTTCCATTTCATTTCCCTTTTCCTTTTATTACTCGTTGTTTCTTCTTTTCCTGCCGGTTCTACTACCTTCCTTTTTCTTGAGCCATATTTAGCCAGTAGCAGTGTATGCTGCTCTTACTCCTCAAATGTGAAGATTTAAACATTTCCTGTGCACTAGGATTTCCAAAGTGCCAATCCAGCTCAGCTGAGGGGAACTGATGGGGTTTGGCTCTAATGTCTACGAAGAGAGATACTGCAAAAGCCAGCGTAACAGTAGCACTCACCAATGCTCTTGGGCTTGTGACCCTGCTCTCCTAGTTGGAGTCAAAGCTTATCAAATTAATGGGTTCTGGATCAGACCTGCAGGAAACAACATCTTATCAGATTTCTGTCTTTCATTTCAATGGAAATCTCCGTGCTCTTGATTTCTTCTAGTGTTTGCTTTGGCTCAGGACATTATGTTTGGTATGGGGTTTTTTTCCCCAAAGTAATTATTCTAAAGTACATATAATGTATGTAAGGTTTAATGAAAAAGGAACGTACCATGAAATACGTTCAGACACATATATACATACATAAAATAGTTCCTAGTTTTTGGATGCCCATAACAGTTATCTAGTACTTTGGGAAATATTTTGCCATTCCCTCTCTTCTCTCTTAAGCAATATCTGATGATTAGCCCTCTAAACTTTAGATGTTCGGTCTCCAAAAATGGCTGGCAGGAATGTTGAATTTTTTTTTTTAAATTTTTTTTCCACTCATCCTCAGTTACAGACTTGGATTTTGTTCCATAATGGATGGGGGTTTTTATTCAGTTACTTTGGGCTTTTTATGTTCCTTGGTTTACTTATTTTCTCTATTTCCTTTGCCCAACAACTTCCATGTAGAAATATTTTGAGTTGTTCTTCGTGACAGTATTTGGGGAGACCTCATAACAACCTTCCAGTACTTAAATGGGGGCTGACAAGAAGGGTGAGAAGGGATTTTTCCCAGTGGCAGGGAGTGATAGGACAAGGGGGAATGGCTTCAGACTGGAAGAAAGTAGGTCTAGGTTAGATATTAGGAAGAAATTCTTTACTGTCAGGGCGGTGAGGCACTGGAACAATTTGCCCAGAGGAGTTGTGGATGTCCCATCCCTGGAAGTGTTCAGGGTTGGATGGGACTCTGAGTAACCTGGTCTAGTGAACTTAAGGTCCCATCCACCTCAAGTTGTGGTTCACTGAGTATTACCCCACTTCCTTTCAAAAGGTGGTTGATATTGCTGGTTATTTATGTGTTCTATGAAAGCCTCACCATAAGGTGACCTCTTGAGAGGGGGCCGCGGCCAAGGCCCATTTCCCATTTCTTTCCTCAGCCCTGGAAGGCTCTGGAGTTGTGGAAGCTGCCTGAGAAAGGAATTGGAGTACTCACCATCCCATAGGTGACCACTAATAGGCCCAGGAACCAAGTCAAGCCCAGATCTTGATGACATGATGCCACCTATCCTTCTGTAAGATTATGCATGAGAGAAACCCCTCCTTCCTCTTCTCTTTTGTCTGCCTCCTTCTGTCTTTCCAGCTGCTGCTCCTGTGAAGTTCAGTGCTGGTGACAGTGGAAAGAAAGACAGTTCCTGTCTAATCCAACTCTTTCTGCTCTTGTTGGATTTTTCTCCTTGCATCTGCTTCTTTATATGATTTAAAACCTTAAACTTCTTGAAGGTTTTCCATTAAGATTTGGAGCACAATTTGGAATGGGGGGAGCAGTCAGAGCATTATTGAAAATGTGCCAGTTTCTTTTTAGCTAATGGAAGAGGGGAGTTGGTTGGATTAGGCCGGTGATGTGAGTACCCGGTGCAGGCTGCTACCAACACATCAACAGGGGTAGGGTTGAGGACAGTTCCTTTCACTTTCTCTCACTCACCCCTTTTACCCTCTCCTGTTTAGCCCTTCTTCACCCAGTAAGTGTCACCTGCAGCAGCAGCACTGCAAATTCTTGGGCGTGTTCTAGGACTGGTCAATGCAGGAGTAAGTCTCGCAGTCCCTCCTGCTGCTCCGCGTTTGCCACCTGACAGCAGCGGATGCTCAGGAAGACCGAGTGGTAAACTTTTAAAGCTTCAGCATGGGTTTTAGCCGTGTGACAGCTATTAAAGCAATTGGGAGCCAGGTGGCTAAAATCCAGTGCAATTCTTTGTAATGGTACCCCTGAGAGTGCCCATCTCCTTTTAGCACTGCTATTGATTAGGCAATTCTTGACTTTGAGAAACAAAATTGGTGTGTGCATCAAGGTCCTTTTCCTCAATTTGGCCTGGTTTGAAATTAATCGTTCACCCTTAGCCATTATTGTAAGCAGCTTTAAGCTTTGATAAATTTCAGTGTTAGTTGAGTTTTCTATCCCACTTCTCTATGGAGGCCTGTTGTTTACTCGTCTTCGCCAGGACGTCTCCGGAGCTGTTTGGTCTTTATCCTCATCTCCCACATTGATCATGTTATGTTGTCCAGTGTGATTGTCCAAGCTCAGTAAAATGCTGGGGGCTTTATTTAATGGCTGCACACAGTGCACAGCGGGCAGGATTGAGGCTGAGGGGTACCTGGTTTTTAGGAGGTGCAGTGCATTTTATGAGGCAGACCATGTTATGTTGTAGCATGTGGTCCAGCCTCTGCCTTGACTGAATGGATGTGGAGTTCTTAGAGGGAGCACATAAACCTTGAGCAAGTTGCTCCTAACTTCAGAAACACTTACTGAGTATTTGACGACTACTAGGGGCTGAAGTGCCACGCAAAGCTACATGGATGTATACTTATGTGTGTGTGAAGGTGAAAATAATTGTGTAAAAGTAAGGAAGGTGGTTTCCCAACCCTCTTACATTTTGCATTTCCCTTTCAATATATTCCCTGTTCCTCCTTATTTTTCTAAAGTGTAGGAAGATTTTTCAGCATGTCATATCATTATTTGTGGAGAGACAGGACAGGTTCTGCATGAGGGTGTGCCCTTTGGTTGAGGAGTTTAATGCATTATAATTATTTATGTGGGTTTTTCCATCTGTTACTTTTGGGTGTTCTAGAGTACTCTTGTGAACTGTTAGGTAATGCTAAGGACTGCCACAAGTGACTGGCACTTGATAGCTTTTTCCTTCAGTAAAACCCAAAGTGAAAGCTGGGCTGGACCTAGATGGAAAAAGCTCTCAAGACAGTCCAGTGCTTCAGCAGCCAGGTAAATCTGTGTGAAGGCTCTAGAGCCTGCTGCTGCATCACTTCTCCCAGTACATCCCCTCTCCTCCTTATAGCCCCCTTACTACTCTCAATAATCAGGCCAGAGAAGATGGTATTTAGCATTTCTCTGTTGCCAGAAGACCTTTGTTGGGATGTTTGGGTGTGGGGCGAGATGTAAACAAGGGAATTGGAGATGGAAAGGAAATTCAGAAACACTGGCTTTAGAAAAAACAACTGTTTCTTATTCCTGTTTTTGTTCAAACTGGGAGAAAGCAGCTCCTCAGGTGTCACAGTAAACTTAGGAAGTCCGTCACCCCCTTGCCAAAGGATATTTATTCAGGAGCCCCACAAGCAGTTTTATAAGACATCCCTGTCTGTGTTGAGCTGGGAGGTTGTCAAAGCCCAAAACATTATGTTTGAACAAGCTGTTGTATTCCAAGGAGACGTTGTTTGATCTGAAAATTCAAAGTCAGTTCTACTGAAAATTCAGCTCATCATGAGCTTTGTGTGAAATGTGATGCCAAGATTACATGGACAGTGTTGCTGTTGGACTGAGATGGAGCTCCAAGAAAAGGAAAAGTGTGTACCACCTCTCCTATTCCAGTCAAGTTCAATCGAAGGTTTTTTGGAAGGATATTTTTAGAAATCCTAGCAGAATGACAAATTCCAAGATCTGTTAAAATATATAGATACACATATATACATATATATAGATATAATGAAATGATCCAGAGCACAAATAGTGCAGAAACATGAATATTGAAAACTCCAAGGCAGATTGCTGAAGCCTATGTAAAAATACATGCACCTTTGGTAGTGGAGGCCTTGCCAAACTAATTAATGAAGCATATGCAAATGTTCTACTTTGCAAACATACTTTGTGTTTCATTAGATTCTCAGAAATCAGTATGGGGAATCTGAAGGAAAAGGTATTTGATCTTTAAATTTTTGTTGTTGCAGGAAAACACATCCCTGTGTTGTTTTACATTCACAGCTGATGTTATGTCACAAAGTCTGATATTTGTAAAGAGCTTTATGTTTGCATTAAAACCTCCTCTGTTTTAATTGAAGTTTGCCACCACATCTGAAACTGGTGGTTTTCCACAAATATTTCAAGTGGAAGTAGCTTCTGCACATAGAAATAAACTAGATACTCCCCATGTAGGTAGCACTTAGCACAAGGAAGGTACTGCAGACATAAAAATGCTGAAGGGCAGAAGGGGAGCTCCTTCTCCCAGAGTTCACTGAGTGGGCTCGTGATCTGTGACTCTCGCTCTCTTCCGAGGTGTTATTTCCATTTTACAGACCAAAACAGAGGGCCAGAGGGGTTGGGAGAACAGAGCCGTGCTTTGATGGGGAGAGAGGAGAATGTGTGTGTAGCTGTCTTCAAATGGCTTCTGATTCTTCTGCGCTGTGCTGTCCTTTTGAGCCAAATTGCCAGTGGGTTTTCCAGGCTGGGGAAAGCAACAGGCATCGATAGTGAAGGGAGGGAATTAATGCCAAAATAGGTTCTACTCATAGTGTAATCCTGTTTATTTGCAGAGAAAAACATGGTTCCATTGGCTTTCCTGAACACAGGAAAGATCCTACAATGGTTGATATATTTGCTATCAGATCTAAAGCATCCCTGAGCCAACATTCTTTTCTGCACCTGTCTGTTATTCTTGGGTTTGTTTTTTCCCCCCCAGCCTAAGTGTGTCTGAAATCCTTTGTCCTGCCTGTTTCAGCCTTGCAGTGCCAGTTTGGAAGGTAACCATTTGGTTCAACTGCTGCTTGAATGTCTTGTGATCTCTTTGCTTTGGTTAATGGCTCCTGTTTCTTCATTTCTTAAAGCACCTTACTTTTTCCTGTATCTTAAATAATGGGCTGTAAATGTGTCCAAGGATCTAAGCATGACTTCATTAACTCCTTCACAGGAAAATGTTTAAGTATGTTAAAGTATTAATTACAATATAAAAGTGAGAAACAGTTGTGTCCAGATATTCTTTAGCTAAGATAAAACATTGCTGCTTCCCCTGACCTTGGTGGAGCAGCACCATTTTATGTCAAGAGAAGCTGTTGTCTATTAGCAGTCAGCAGTGCTGGCTCTTGACCATTGTTTTTCTTCCATTTGCTCCCTATTGAAGCAATTTTGGTCCACACATTCAAACACAGGCTGAGGAGAATTTTTTTTTTTTAGTTCCGCATGGAAAGTTTTGCAAGTGAGCATCACCTGCCTAAAGAACGGGAGTAATTTTATGTGGCCAAAGAGCTGCTCTTCTCTGTGCCAGTTTTTTCTCCATAGGCACCAAAGTTCCTCAGTGACCTCTTTGGCATTGTTTCATAGCATCAAAGAAACAGGTGAGTCACAACCACTCTGCTCAAACTGGTTTCCTATCCTCTGATCTCGATGTATCTCTCAGTAACTCAGGCTGGGGATGTTCCTTGATATTTCTTTCAGCAGCTCTCCCCAGAAACCACGAAAGATAGGTCCCAGATCGACCCATAAAACTGAAGAGTTTTTCCGGAAGTGCTGGGGGAAAACACCTGGGGCTTCTCACCCCCTGAGATAAGGAGCAAATGTACCAAGATGCATTAAACGCTCATGGCTGGGTTTTGCCAGGGAATAGTACAGGTGGTTTTGTGCCTTCCAGCATTCCAGGGTTCCTCAAACCTTGGGAAGAGGAATGACAAAGCAAGGTGCCAAGGCTGTGATACCAGACTAGTCCTGAGGCATCCAGCTAAAATGATGGGAGGCAATGCCCATGGAAGGAGCATGTTTGAGAGCTGTGGTATGTCACAGTTTTTGTGCCATCTTGTCTGTACATTTCCTTTCAGAGGGCCCAAGAGCTTTGGCTCAGTGTAGCAGGGTGCTCTGGGAGGCATCCATGAACATGTCATCCCTGAGGCATGAGGGATGTGTTTGAATGACACATTGCAGTTCTCAGCGGGGGAGTTTTAGTTTGTTTTCCTGTGGAATAGAATACCCAAGAACAGAATTAAATCAGCATTTGGAAAGCATTCTGTCCCTCTCTACACTGATTTTCCAAAGCTGCTTTTCACTGCATGCCTAGAAGGTCCCATTCAATTAGGAAATGTAGGAGTGCATGTACATGGTTTAAAGCAGTGCATGGGAGGCTGTTCTATTTTTCAGGCTCTTAAAAAATGTGACCACAGAGGATATCAACACAGATTTGTGGGATCATCTTAGAAAAGGTTGAATATAAAGTTTTGTTTGCAAATGCATATGCCATCAAAACTTGATTTACCAATCCTGTTTACCATTTGATCAGATAAAAGAATATTAGCTCTTAAAAATGAGACCTAAACTGAATTCCCTTTTCAATGCAGTATATAACAATTCTGTATTTCTCTGGGCTCATATAGCTCTTTTTGTCATCCAAACAGACACATACAGAAGTAGCTTTTGAGCCCCTTCCCATGACAGTTGTTTAAAACAACAGAGGTCCAGGTGTAAAAGAGGTAGTGAGGCTTTGAAATGCCTTGTGGTGATTTTTGCTTTTGTGGTTTGAATGCCCCTGCCTGCAGCTATTCCCCTGCTCTGCTGCTGGAATTACCCACCAGTAGCCAGACAGTGACCTCTGATGCTGTGCCCTGATGTGGGGAGGCAAAGCCACGTGTTGCTCTGCATGGGCTAGTAGTGAGTAGCTGTGTAGCAGTGCCTGGAACATCCACAGCCACGCTCCCAGGAGACTGTCATCACCAGGACTGCAGCTTTGTTCCCAAACGGAGGCTCAGTTCAAATCAGAATAAATCTCTCGTTTCTTATTGCCTAGTGTATTGCAATGGAATAATATCAAGCTTGATCCAAAGTTCACGCCACTGGTGTTTTTCTTTTGGCTGCCTTGGGCTCTGAAAGAAACCCAATAAATAGCCCATGAGCAAAATTGTATAGAATGATCAACATGCAACTGTCCTGCTGTGTTTGCCTCATGCCGTTAGTCCTTATGAAAGCCTGCATAATTCTCGAGCAGGACAGCAATTTCCACACAGCAAATTGCAGATTGTGTTTGCCAACCCACAAAAACATCACAATATTTGCTCTGAAACTTTACAGTGCTATCAAGGGCAAATTCACTTTATCTGTACAAATGGACCCCTTGAGGAAACTTAGATTACACACGCGAGGAAGAGAAGGCAGAACTTGGCTCTGGGCATGAGGGAAGTAAATCTGGCTTCCTTCTGTGGTGGAAGTAGGGAACAAGTAAGCACAGAGCTGGGGAGATACATAACTGGAAAGTGTGCCAGGGAGAAAATGTCAATGCAGTCGAGGTTCTCTGGCTCCCCAAATTCGTACCTTGTTTGCCTTCCTACCTAGGTCCTTTGGAAAGTCTGCTTTTCTGCAGGTTTCACGTGAAGCACAGCACACTCCAGTGCACCTCTGTGCTTCTGCAGATCAAATTTATCAATTTACCCATGGTGTGAGTGAACTTACCACTGCCAGAAACAGCAGCCCCATTTTTTGTTGTTAGAACCACTGAAAAACTAGTTTGTGAGCTTTATTTTTTTATTTGGGTTATCAAAGGATTTTAAAAGTTTATTTTATTATTCAGCATTGCAGACATGACTGAGTTTAGACTCAGTTTTAGGTGGAAAGGTTTTTTTACATTCCACCACCTATCTTGACAGATTGTGTGTGCGCCAGAGGCAGTGGTCTTAACCCTGGATCAAAACCTAATCTCTCCTGCTTTTGTAAAACCTTTCCCTCTAATTCACTCTCTAGTAAATTATATTCTGTTCTTTGCCCTTGAATAATTTTAAAATGTATAGAATAAAGTATGAGTGTGGGGGTTCTGTTCCATTGAGTGATACCTGGTAATCAAAATACTGCATTCATATCTTGCTGCAATGATCTCATTTCTACTGGGACAGCACTCCTGTGAGCACAGGCCCGTGTTGTGTTCATCCTGTTACAACCAGATAAACTCAT
The DNA here is from genome assembly GCA_013398015.1 of Oreocharis arfaki. Lineage (NCBI taxonomy): Eukaryota > Metazoa > Chordata > Aves > Passeriformes > Paramythiidae > Oreocharis > Oreocharis arfaki. The sequence goes on along the minus strand of VZRR01004731.1, from coordinate 206,947 downwards.
AATGTAGACAGATAAGAGCTATACTCATTAATCTATTAATTGCCTATTGTCAGTTGTCAATATGTTTTGCTTGATGGCAAGCCGGAAGATTAGCTTGTATTGTGAGGATGTAGTTTTTTGTTCTGTATTACTATAATTTTATTTTGATGTGTGGCATGCTAGGAAATGACATTCAAGCTCGTGGCGTCTCACCCGAACAGAGTAGGGCTTGCTGCTCTTTAGGTTCCTGGAACCAGAAAAGTGCCATGCCCCAAATGGCTGTAAAATAAAAAGCGTTTTTTCAGAGGACCCCAAAAGAGCTGTGACTGTGTTGAGTAACATGTTTTTCATGATGAGCATTCAGGACATTCTTAAAATCAACACAGCCTGAGATACCCTGATTTCCCGGGGAAGCTGAAACTCTGTGGGGACTTCATTGTTCGCTGGAAATTTGAGACTGATTTTGTCTGTGACTGGAGCTGCTGGAGCAAGATTTTATTATAATTGTGTGACCTTTAATACACCATGAAGAGATTTCAACTTCTCTATTTTTCTAGCCTATAACAAATCAAATGTTTTACTATAATGTACAGTCACCAAGTTTACACCTTAAGAAGGGTGATTTTCAAGGGCTTATCTCTACAAAGAACAGTGGAGCAGAGACAGTTTCAAAAAAAAAAAAAAAGAAAAAAGGAGGGAGAGGAACATCATAGAAGCACTTTATAGACCTATTTGAATCACAGCTTTAAGTCATTTATATCACGGCCAAAAAGCCCGTCCATGTGTGCATTTCATAATGATGGCCAATTCTGAACGAAGACTGGAAATTTTCCTCTCCGTGGCACGAAGCAAAAAAACCCCTCGCTGTTTCTGAGTTGGTAACTTGACCTGTTTGAATTATTCTATTACTTGTGAGCCTGTCAGCCAGGTGGCCAGCGCTTAAACTCCGAGGACAGATCTGGGAATTGGTTTCTGTGGAACTACCGTAGTTAGGAGCAGCTGATGATTGGGCAGCTCGGGCATTTTCTAGGCACACTTGGGCAGCTCTGTCTGACAAATAGCAGCTCATCCGTGGGGCAGTGAATTTTGTGCCATCCATGCACAGGTTTTAAGGACACAGGCAGATTTTCTGTATTGTCCAGGACATCTATCAGTGGCACGTGCCTTAAGAACCGACCGTCCTTAATTTTTGCCATGACAGGGGAAAGCAGTTTGCTACCTCAAGGCAGCCAAGATGTGTTCCCCTCTGGCTGCAGTCACCCCAGCAACGGATATAGGAATCCATTTGCAGGATCCAGAACCCTCTGTTATGGTTATCAAGGTTGGTCACATAGAACAGAGTTTAAACAGATGCGTTTTCTCATGACATGTGTGTGGGACCAGGTTTTTATTTCAGATTTCCAAGGGGAAAAAAAACATTGCTGAAATGCATGTGGGTCTTTTAATATCCAAAGAAATTCTGTTTTCTCTAGCTATTTTACTCTTCTGGGCTTCTTTCTTTCTGTGAAATGTTAAGGAGGAAAATATATTTAAATTAAATGAAATTACATGAAAGAAGAAAGGAAGAAAAAAAAATCTTCCTTTCCACTGAAAATGTGCCAAACCCTTTTAAACTGAGGAAATTACTTTTCTCAAATATCATTAATGTTTTAACTTATTTTTTGGAAAGCCACAGGCATTACAATTTTACTCTTTCTCATCTCCTCTAACCTTCTCCAGAAGAGAAGGCATTTTGGAACCTGACACAAGAGCAGAAGGTAAAGTAGGAAAAACAGAAAAAGAGCGAAGAAGAAAATCTCTGGCTAGCATTCAGATATCTGTATTCACTGGACACCAGTCAGATATTTGTATTCAGAACATCAAAGGTAGAAAATGATAGAAAGGTGTGAATGGAAGTTTAATGCTTTGAAAACTTATTTAAGAGTAAATGTGATCCATTTAAATGCCTCCAAAATAGAAAAATTCGAAATATGGAATTTTTTTACATCTTTCCATTTCAACAAACTATTTTGCTTTTACATGCATATGGCTGAACCTAGGAGACCCTACAGACAAAATACGTGTCATATCCTTTCCATAAGTATTTCTTCACTGATGGGGACTGAGTTGCAGAGATTAAATGCCTCCCTTCTGGTCCCACAGGAAATATATGGGAGAGTTTTGAAATGGAACCAGCTGTCCCAAGCCTGAGATGAACCCCTAAGCCAAAATGACTCTTTTCCTTATCATCCTTTGTTTCTTTTTCTTTCCAATACCTCCTCTAAACATTTATTCTGTTTTGTTCATTGAGGTCACTGGTCTCAGCTTGTTGCAAGTACCCTAGAATTTGACCCTTTATGGGTTTTTTTTTTTTGCTTTGTACATTTCCTATATATTGAGTTGCTAGCTTTGCATTTCTCCTTGCTCCCGGATCCCTCCCTACTGTGCAGAAGGTGACAGATTCAGGACCACAATGTTTTGTCATTTTTGACCTGCAGGATAGTGCACACCCTTTTTAGCCCATGTCCCATTGTAAGTCATCCCCTTTTGATCCAGTCTCCATCCCCTTTTATTGACCAGCTCCCCTATTTCCACTAACTGTTTCAACCCTGCTGCCTGCTGCCTTTGTGCTGTATTTAATTCTCAATATTTCTGCAGCAGAACTGAGTCTGCCATCAGTTTGTTTAGCGGGGCAGAAGACAAAGCCAGGCTGGTGCTGGTGCTGATGAATAGGTCACTGGTGACAACAACCCGTGCTGCAGAAGTCAGCCCCCACTGACACTGTTTTCAGTCCGCCTGAATGGAAGCTCCTGGGAGTCTTTCTTTAAAGAGCCCAGGGGTGAGGGAGGCAGGAAAAGGGAAAGAAAAGGAACCGAATAATTAGAGCAGTAACACTCCAGCTTTCTCAGCTGTGCATGGACTTGGCTAATCGAAATGAGAAGTACCTTGAGCACCTGTAGCCATGGCAGGTGAAGAGGTTGCTCTCTTTTCCCTCTGTGGCCTCTGCAGTGGGGCACAGTGACTTGCTCTGTCTCTGGGTTTTCTCTCTGTTACTACGTAGGTGCTGTCACCTTTAGCAGCACCTTACCCTTATTGAGTGAGGTATAGCAATGATCAGGAAGGGAACTGATCCTGGTCCGGGACATCCAAGGAAGGACAGCATCCAGTACTGTAGCTCTGGCTTCTCCCAAGTGAGCTAAAACTACCTTTCTGGTGACTCACTGCAAAGCCAGGATAAGAGAGCGAGGTGCTGGGAATGCACATAACAAACCCTATCTTCCAGTGCTTCTAGAACAGACATCACTCATATTGAGATATATTCTAATTATAAAATTAGGGGCTTTTTCTATCCAAATTAAGTCCATTTTGTTCAGACACAATCGGAAACAGCAGCCATCTTTTTCAGAGGATATTGAGGCTCAAACTGTAGGGCAAAACCATTTGAGTTATAGGTACAGGAAATGATGGGTATAAGTAAGGAAAACGTTGGTTGAATGGGCAAGACAAGTGAAACAGCTCTTTATTAATCAGAAAACCAGTTTTTCTAAAGGTAGTGGGCAAGTAGTTTTAACAGGCTTGCAACAGGAGTGCAGCCAGAAGTTCCAACAGAAATGCGAAAGAAGAGGTAGATGCTGAAAAATTCAAATCTAACCTTTAAATGTAACATAATAGATTTTCTTGAAAACCTTCAGACACTTAAATCTTTTTTCACAGATTACATAATGTAAATACCTGGGGGAGATGGACTTTTCTCATACAAATAGGAAGTGCATTTTATGGAAAAAACCACGGTATGTAATTTTAACATAGAAGAAGAGGGGGAGAAACACCAAAGCAAGAGTTCAGGGGCTAACATGAATTTGTTTCTTTTTCTGAATTATGTGTTAATATAAGTGGTCAAAAGTGGTAGAACATACCACTGAATAATTTTTGCAGGTTTTCTGAATGTCTCTAATTGGTCAGAAGAAAACCTAATCACACAGTATATACAAGTGTATGTGCATATTTCTGTTATACTCTGCTCCAAGTTTTATATAGGCTGTCTACTTTAGGGAGTTAAATTTTGTGTAACTTTTTTCTCATTCTGCAAAACTTTTGAGGTCTCATAATTGATTTCACATAGCTGACCTGGTATGTAGTGTGGAAAGAAGACCTAGTATGGAAAGAAGCTTGTTATTTAGTTTGTATTTATGAAGAATAGTTTCTGCTTGTTTTATTCAGTACAAGTCTATTTCTGTTAGCAAAACACTGAAAGACTATGATGATGGCGATGCCAATAATCAGAAGAGGGTAGGCAATAAATTTTGGAATATAGCCTAGCTTCCAAATCATGTAGTTTTGAGAAATTATTGATGTTTTGGTGCTGTGTCTTAGCTGCAAACAGAGTTTAAGCATGATCATCACTAGGATGGTTTGATTATCTTTGAGCCTCCTCTTCTCCTGGATAAACACCCCCAGCTCCATCAGCTACTCCTCTCAGGACTTGTGCTCTAGACCTTTCTCCAGCTCTGCTGCTCTTTTTTGGACTCTCTCCAGCCCCTCAATGTCTTTCTTGTAGTGAGGGACCCAAACTGAACACATGGATGTTTATTTACAAATTGCTTCAGGGAATCTAACCTGGGTCTTAATTGCTCTCTGTGATGTTATAGCTGGCCTGGTATGCTTTCCCAGCTCTTGTGGTTTGTCCAAGCCAGTGGGAGTTTTGGGGAGTAGATTCATTTTTGTGAAATTATTCTACTTAAATGGTTTCACTTTCTTGAAAATATCAGACATATGCTTATATACTTTGGTGCAAAATCTCATAATTTCAAGTTCAAAAACAGATCAGAAAATGTCTAAGATTGTGGTCAAGTGGGAGTGAAATGTTCCAAAGTTGCTGAAACAAAATATTTTATAAAAATGATCAAATTGAGTAACTTTCTAATTTTTAGTTATGAACACTTTTAAGATTTTTATAGTGTTTTTTTATTCAAATTTGGGGCTGGAAAAATATAGTACCTCAAAAAAATTTCTGAAGGAGAAAAAACTGTTTCTGTTTGATTTCTCATTATTTATACCACTATATTTATTATCAAATATTACCATTCTAATTTCTGGTATTTTACACTTCTTTACATAGCAATAAGGCAAACACAACCTTATAAATAAGGATAAGAATGCAGAACCTTTTGTAGAATTGGGACCCAAATGATTTCAGAAGGAATAATGAAAAAGAGAACAAATGTTTTTATGTATTTTCCAATATTTGATAGTCTTCTGGTTTTATCAGACTGAGTAGGAGTTGTATGATCATTTAGTTGCACATCAGAAATGTTTTTCTTGTGTCTGGATCCTTAAAATTCTCGTTTAAAAAGGAGGAATTCTGGACTGCTTTCATGAACTGGCGACTAACCTAGAATTTTCACAAAAAATCAAAATTATCACTATTGAACATTTGAAGAAAAAGTTTATTTACATGTGAAATACAGAGACACCTTGAAAGTCTGTTTCCAAGAGCTCTTTTTGCTAGTGGCATATCACTTACACAGTGAAAATTACTGTTGTGCTATCGGCAGGGATTAACACTCACTCCTTCCACTTTGAAATACGCTTTTTGAAGTACCCTACCAAAGTAGGAGACCTTACAAGAAAACTTCGGAAAATATTCTATTGCGGATGATGATTTTGAATTCCAGGCACTTTGTCTTAAAATCCTTGATTCTGATTTTATAATGTATTGGTTATTGTGTTTTCCACCACCCCTGTGGCAGCTCGTTGTGCTGGTAATCACATCGCAGCAGAGTGAGTTTGTAGGAGCATGTGCATAGCAAAGTTTGGAGCTCCAGGGCCTTCATGAGGCTCCACTGTCCACAAATATCACAAATAAATAATTTTCTTAAAGGTCTGATCTCTTTAGCTGGTGCCCATTTGACACACAGTGCTTTCTAATCAGATTGATTGCCTCTCCAGAAAGAGTGCAGGGCTGATGGGTGCTTCATCCTTTCAGGGGCGTTCCTTTCTCTTTCACGTTCTGATTGGGGTGGTACATGACATTTTGTGGAGGCCTAACTAAACTCAGTTGATTTATCAGTGAGCTCAGCACTGAGAGAGAACAGGCACCAGCTTTGTCTGCACATTGCTGATGTCCAGAGACAGCTTAACAGACAAGCTTGACTGGATCTTTTTTTGAAGGACAGTATTACCCCATTGTTGCTTTCATGCAACTTACCCATCCTGCCCTCTTAATTTATATTCATACAAGCCCCTTTTTTCATATTACAGTGGTGTAAGAACTCTTAAGACAGCAGTTACCTACCCAATAAAACATCTGAAGCCATTGCATCTGTGTTTAGAAGCAACGTATCAGCCAGAAGTGAGGAGAAACCAGCACCCTGTGCCCTGCACCACTAGGCACAGACCTCCCTTAAATGTTCTGTAGATCAGCAGGGTGGCTAAAAGTCAGAAAATTCTGTAAGGAAGCTATTAACAGCATGATGGGCAAAGCAGTCTGTTCTAGAGGTACCTGCTGACCTAAAGGAGCGAAGATGAGGTTCTGCTGAAATTCAAAAACAATGAACTAAGGTGAGAATTCCTCTGGAAAACTACATCTGTGTTTAACTGAGGGTATGTGGATGCACAGCTCCACAGCTGTAAAATTACCCAGGTACTGTGAGCATTCAGCAAACACACTTTATTACCCCAAATCTACATTTACAGGTATGCAGTAAAACTTGAGCATTAAACCAACGCTATCAAGTTGTTTTACAGAGCTCCAGAAGTGGGATAATCTTATGAGTTCCTCCACCCATCTGCACAGCACTGAGCTTCTTCCACTGGAGCTAATTTAGAAATGTTGGCAATCCTGGTTCTACAGAAACAGAGTTTCATGCACTTTCAGATGACTTTAGCATTCTTTTTGACTGAAAATAAAATTTTTAGAGGCTAATTTTCTTAAATGCACACCCAGTGGGAGTTAGTTTGTGTCTCACAGCAGATAGGTACAAAGCAGTAAGAGAATTAATTGCTTCTGCTGCCCCCTTGATTTTTCACTAAGAGAAGCACGACTGTGCTGAATATGAGAGGTAGCATTGCTACCAAGAACAGGGCATGTAGGGAGCTGCCAGTTATGCACAATTTTTGCTGACGTATAATGAAAATACTATGTCAGCCCACGGTATGTATCACAGAACCAGCACTATTTTGTTAAAACAAAAAGTTGTTATTTTCATTTATCACTGTAGTTCAGGTGTTGGTCTTCCTCTGTCCTTGTCATGCTCTCAATTTGCTGACTCCATTTAGTTTCATCATAAAATTTGAGGAGGTTAGTACTTTTGTGTCACTCTCGAGTACTTCTGAAGGCTGCAGGAGTTTACTTTCTGCATTTTCAGTTCATTGAGCTGCAGATAGATGTTCTTTCTCATCTAAAACTCATCATTTCCTTACCATTGGAGGAAAAAAAAAGTACATTTAGGAAATTAGTGCGTGGCTTTCTTCAATTTGTTCCACATACAACTGCTCATCAACAGTACAGCAGCAAGGAATTGGCACACAGCTACAAGTGTGTGCTCGAATTAAAAGTGTATTCTGCACTTTAAGTCTGGTGTTGTGCAGTGATTGTGGAAGGAAAATACTTTTATCAAGCAACTAAAAGGGCATTAATGCCAGGGAAAGCTGTTGCCCCCTCCTACCTTCTCTGTAAGGCAATAAACGAGGAGAGAGGCCACAGCAGAGTCACTGCATGTGAGTTGTGCTTGGGGTGACTCCCCTCAGTCCTGAGCTCTTGGCTGGCATTCGTGGCCACAGCTCTGGTGTCTCCACTCACCTCCCCTCCTGATGTAAGGACAGTGAGTATAAGCAGTGGCCTCACAAAACACGTATTGGATAGTGTTTGAAGAAAAACTCTTTGATCTTTAATTATAATAATATTGAGAATCACAGAAACATTACAATTGGAAAAGACCTTTAAGGTCATGGAGTCCAACTGTTGAAGGACAGGAAGCTGAAGAATGAAGATAGAGAGTAAAAGGCTAACATTCCCCACCCAGACCCTGCAGTGATGATGGCTGGCTGTGGAGCAGTCCCTGGTTCTGAGGCAGGGAGGATTGATTTGTAATTATCATACAATAGCTAGAAATTCAAGGTGATTTCTGTGCTTTTGTAACAGGTGGCAAATAAAATGCTTTAACTTCTTGCAAATTTTTAAAGGGGGCTGAGGAGATTACTTTCACATTAAATTTTTAGCCTGGGAAAGAGAGAAAAAAAAATTGAAACTAAGGAAATTATTTTATTTCATGTATTTTGAGGATAAGTTTTCTGTTCTGATTCTGTGTTTCACCTCATTCTCTGAAATTCAAAAGGCAATTTTCACTTTTTTCCTTTTTTAAAAACACAATGCGCTCTGCTTTCAAAAATGGCCATGGTTAGCTTTTGTGCCACACAGTGCCAGAATCTCTCAGAGACGTGCTCCTTCTTGAATAAGATGTGCAATTTTTAGGGGGTTTTTTTTAAGCTACTGTATGAACCACAAACTGAATCTCCTCCTGCCTTTCTTGCACCCCCAAAAGTGGGGAGCTGGGAGTTACAGTGTGGAGAAGCCTATTGTGGCTCCGTTGCTTATGCAAAGAGGTCATGGATGATGGAGTCTGGAATACAAAAGGTGTAGGGCACTCTGCATCTGTGAGGAGAGGATCAAAACAAATCTCCTTTATCTAATGCAGAACCTATTACTGAATCAAATGTGGGGATATGAAGGGTCCAAGTGTGCTTTTAATAATCTGTGTTACAAACAGACCATAATCTGCACAATTAAGCTCCTTGGAGTTGGCAGGATTTTGTGCAGTTGGCAGTTTTCCCCTCAAATAAAGGTCAAAAAGAGGGGAGTGAATTAAACAATGAGTAACTTTTTAAAGGTATTCTATAATTCCATTGAACGTTAGAAATATTTTCTTCTTTGCGCTGGTGTCCTTAGGGAAGAGTGAGTTGTGTGTCCTAATTTAAAAGCCTGCCTCTGCCGAGAGTAGGGGCAGGCTGCAAAGTAAACCAAGGAGGCAAAGGGAATATGACATCTCCCTCTGTCCCCTGTGGGTGGGACCTGGGCCACCAGAGTGTGTCCGATTGCAGCACACCCTGGGGAGCTCTGCTCGTGTGAATGTTACCTTGGAGCTGCCCTTAACAGCTGTCCCCAACTGTTTTCTAGGTTCAAGTGTTTCTGGCACCCTGGAAGAAATTCCTGAGACCTTGCTTACTCCATCCTATGGGTGGATGTCTTGCTAGCCAGACCATGGTTTCTCCTTACAAATGCAATTCTCTTTGCTGCAGGGAGATAGAGTATGTGCAGTTCCACCCAAATGGGTGGTGTAGGGTTTCTCTCACAGTAGGACAGCCTCTTTTCTTGATTACAATGACGAGAAAGTGTTTTCATTTAAATAGGAAAATGCTTGAATGGTTTTCTCATCCCTTGCCCCTCCTCTTGGCAAACAAATGCACAGTCGGGGCGCTGAGTTTATCACAGGCCAAGGGGGGAATTCTCTTAGGAGCCTCTTGTTGAAATGTTGGCAAGACATCACTGAGCAGTTCTAAAGAGCTCGGGAAGCCCCAAATTTCTCTGAATTTTCCCACCACCAGTCTTGAATGTAGTTGCCTTTTTGGCTCTGCAAACTTTGGGAGAACATCAAGGTATGTCCTTGCAGCCTCCGTAGTGTGTTTATCTGCACAGGGGCAGCCCCACAGGACGGGAAGGAAAGTTGTTTGGAAAGGGAAACCACCCACGCACTAATCTTTTTTGTTTCCCAAAGTTATTTTTTTCCTTCACCTTTTCTCCTCCACAAAATACACTCAAGAGAAAGGCATTATTTGCCAGAATCTTTTCTGGGAGAGTGAGCTGGAGAAGCTGCGCTGCCTTTGCTGCACACAGATTCTCAGATCCTTCAAAAGCCTCTGTCCAGCTGCCTCGCTCTCGCTGCCGCTGTGTGGTGCGGTCTGACTTCCTTCATCTTTTGTGTGTTGCCACTACAGTGTAAAATCAGGGGGATACAATTTTCTTCCCCTTACACTTCTCCATTTTGGGGCAAATTAATTCTGCTGCTGCTTACTCAAAGAGATGCTTGCAGACATGGAGGGAGGCAGTAGAGGAGAGGTGGAATTTTTCTTCTCTGTGTCTGGAAATCAAACGTGGTCTGACCAAAGTCTCCTTTTCTCTCTGTCCTCCTCATCCCCTGCCTTTTTTATCTTTTCTGTTTTTATTTAGGTGTTAAAGTTAAGTGTTTACTATATATAATTTCAAATGACAGCTTAACTTACTATTTTAACCAAAACTGTAATAGAAAAATATTTTCCCTGCATTGTTAAAATGCAACTCGATTCCTCCTCAGTTACCCACACTATAAACAAGAATGTGTACTTGCTGTTGATATGTGGAATATATTTTTTGTTAAATCAGAGAATGGTTTAAGAATTAAACTAGAAACTAGATGAGGAAAAAGCCCTCAGAGCTGTAATCAAACATCCATTCCAACAGCTGAAACATGTTATTACATCTTTCAGCTGATTTATCGTACCCAAAGAGATTTCATAATCATTCTCGGTATTAAAACAAGGGGAATAGAGGCACATTTCAATAACAATGATTGTTGTTTGGAGAATGCCAATCATGTCTAGGAGTGTTATTTACATCAGACAATATGTAGATATTGTGCCTCCAAGCCTGTTCCTGTTCAGTTTTGTTCTTTGACTTACACAAATGAATGCTAAGAAATGTTGACAAGGAGGTTCAATAGCTAAATACAATAACCGGGGTCCTGCTGACTTCCTTTGGGGAGGAGAGGAATCTTTACCACGTATGTAATGCAAGCTGATGGGGAGATAAATGCAGCTGTAAATGTCTGAGCTCTCTTTGGTGTGAAAGGTGGGGAGAAATTGAATCCACGTACCCGTTTTAATTTGTACTCACACATTAGCTATAGCTAATTCGAGAACAATTAAAAGGCAGGAATGAGAAAAGCAGATGTGGAGCAGTGGAATGGATTGCAGAGAAGCAGGCTTCACTTTGTGTTATTTTCTAACACGCAGTTTTATTTTCGCTGGAGTCTGTCACAAATCCTAAAATACCATTACAGAGTTAGCAGATGGTCCCCAAGTATTCATACCTGATAAAGCCTCCTGAGTGATCAAGCACTGAAAAATCAATATATTTTTCAACTTTCAATGGCTAGCTATTCAGTTTCATTACATCTCGCTATTCCTCCATGGCTACTGTGATATGGACACTTACTTCACCATTGCATTAAGCTCTAATCTCCGGGCCAGCTGATACAGGCAGTTAATGAATAGCTAGAGTACCACCTCGGTATGCTTCACAATTCTTCTGATCTCAGTAGGATGTTTCGAGTACTGTGATCTTGTGTTTAGTAACACCCCAGTTCTTCCCCCTCTTTTTTTCCACACATGCACAGACACCCCTCTCCAGCTGTCACCTTGCTGAGCTTTGAAAGGAAAATGCAGTAAATACACATTTTAGCAGAAATATTTTGCTGTGACATTTGACTCTTCTAAATAGAGAATATCAGCAAGTCACAGTTAGCCAGATCCATGCCCTCTGGGTGACCATAGGAGCCATATTCTTAAATCTGTCATTTTCCATAAAGCAACAACTACAGATAGGTCTTTTAAAAGCCCTGCCTTGGTCTCCAGATTATCTACATCCCCCACAAAACAGCTATGCTCTCTGACTGACTAGTAATTCTTTCTTTAAATTTTTCCTTTCCCTTCTCCTAACTTGTAGCATGGGAAAGTTAACTGGCAGTAAACAACAAAGTGTGAGTCGGCTTTGTAATTGTTGCAGACACTCAAGTACTGGTTTTTGTCATGCATTTTGGACTTCATTGGGGTATATTTCTAACATGGGGCATCTCTTTATACTTCGGTTTGTATGGAAGAGTACGTGCAAGTTAAATGCTAGTGAATGCATGAAGTATGTGCCTGCACATGGCCACCCTCATAAACTGGTATCCTATATTTTTTAATTCTCCATTAGCATTAAATATTTCACTGAATTTTACTATTGCAGTTTAAATGAGGTTGTTGTGAGGGTTTATTGCCATTGTTTTTACACATCAGTCCAAGCCCAGTGACACAGACCAGGCTTATTTTGCATGCACCCAGGCACCATGACATCGGTAAGCCTGGGGCATGCACAGAACCTATTGAGTCTGATTAAGGCATGTCTTAAATTTCAGACGCAGGTCTTAATTCAGTCAAAAGTGCAGGAGATGAGAACCTCTTTGTTGAAAATGGAAGCATAAATACAAACCACATGAATATTTCCTGTTCCTTAAATGCACGAAGGGCAAGAGAGAGCCTGTGTGTGCCATGGCTGTGGGGAGAAGGTCGCTGCTAATTAGGAAGAGCCCTTTCCATCCTCAGCGTTTGTGCCAGGCAGCTCTCAGGCAGGCAGAGCCCTCCCTGCTGCCCCCCAGGGACCCCTTCCTCTCAGAGCAGTTAACACAGCAGCGGGAGGAGGCCAGGGCTCCACGCTGGCACAGGATCCACGTGCCTGAGCAGCCAGGGCTCCGTGCTGCCGACAGCAGCGTGCTCTCCTTTGATGGTGTCCTCTGTGATGTCTGAAAATAGGAACTTGTTGCGGTGTGTTTCATGTGTCGAATCCTGTCCAGTGAAATGCCGTGGGGCCAAACTCAGCAGGATGTCCTACGGCTCGATTCCTTGCTTTCGCTGGGCAAAAAGTGGCTTTAGAATTTTTTTAGGTTGGTGGGAATTGGTCGTTGAAGTCATTATAAATTTTTGTCTGTTCTTGATTTGGGCTGCAGGCATTCAACCTGTGCTGCCTGACCGCAGGAGCCAAATAACTTTGGAGAAAAAGACCTGTGTCATCTGCAGGCAGTTTTATTAACATCTGAAGCACACAATTGTGCCATGTAGGACCCGAGTCCACGCTAGAGCCCTTTCATTACCCTGCTACGTGGCTGGATTTATGCTGGTGGAAGTCCTGGCTAAAAAAGCTTTTGTACAATGATTAATTGACCTTAACAAGTTTAAGGATGCTTATTTGCACACAGTTATGAAGTGTTGCAATATGTCACAAATGAGAGCAGCTTCTATTATAAACATAATGGCATAAACAGTGAAAGCTGGTTATATTTCCTTAAAAGTTCATTGCAGGGAAATGGGGAAGCTTGAGAAGCTAAACAAATCCAGGCAATAATGGAAATGTAGCATGAAATTACTTCTGTAAACAACAGCCATTCATTATTTGAACATTTTTCATAAGAGAGTCAGCAGACGAGCGTCGATGTTAAAGGGTGTGTATGGAGGGGGAGGAGGAAGCAGGGAGATTATGAATTTCGAAAGAAATCTTCCAGGGTTATACAGACAGACGTACATCTGTTTAAAAAAAAGGGGGGTATGTAAAGCACTGATTGATCCCTGAATATTAACAATCGATGCCATTTTCTTCATTAACTTCTGAGTGGAGCACAAAGAAAGGTATATTTGATTTAAGGGAAGGAGAAGGGAGCACTATTTAATGTTGATTTGGTGTAGTGAATAACCCCAGAGAGAAATGTAAATACCAGGCTGCAATAACATGACAGCACACTAATCATATTTACAAACGATATTAAATCTGTCCATTGTGCTTGCTTGGCTGCGGATTGGCCCGACTGTAATTGTCACTGTAACCAGCGCTGGCTTGTGGGAGAATTTAACTGCAGTGATATAAGGTGAGTGCTAGGCTTATTATTACTTTATTATTACCCGGTTTATGTTTATTAAAACAATTTGTCATGCAGAACAGGAATGGGAGAATGGGAACATTAAATCGTGCTGTACTCAACCTGAAGAAATGAGTTACAATAAAATTAATGGCAGGCAGGCCACAGCTGACACTTGTAGCCGTGTGGAGCAGCTACACACTGGTTCGTTTCATTTGCTGATCGTTTCTTGTTAGGGTCACGCCATTAAACTTACATATTGAGAACTACTGAAAATCTGAGGCAATGAAGGTAAAGTTTATGAAGCAAAAGTGGGGGTTTTTTTCTGCTGCTAATGCATTCCTTTCAATTATTACAGAAATCAGGAATGCAGATTGAAAGTTTAAATCATACTGAGTTATTAAAGACGTGTGTTGGAGTGAATGTCCTTCAATTTTACAGAGGCTTAGAGAGCTGAGAAAGAGCTGAGTTTAGGCTAAAGTGAGACCATTCTCTAAAGGCTTTGAGCAAAGAGAACAGCGAGAATAGTGGTCATGAAAGGTCTCATAACAAGTTTAATAAAAGCTGCTTTATTTTCTTTCCCTGGAACTCAAGGGGTCCTTATTTGATATCTTCAAATTTATTTCAGCCCAAATCTTCATTATTTTAAAGTAGAGGTAGGAGGCAATGACCATGGGAATAGCATTGAGCCTCTTGGAATTCAGCAAAGAGGCACAGTGACATAAACCCCTCTTGTGACACAATTACGGAAGAAATTAAAAGTGTCAGGCTCTATGTACTTTAGCTGCATAGAAGAAATCTGGCCTCCTGATGAAACATCTTTGTACATGAAAAAGTAATACCCTGCCCTTGTTTCCCATTATACAACAATGTTAAGGAGTCTTCTGGGGTGATTATTAGGGATTTGGTGAAGCACAATAAATGCTGAAGATTAAATCTGAGCACTAGTAATTAGTATTGAGGGAGGAAGAGCACTTTTTTTTCCCCCCTTTTTCAAAGTATTTATTAATGAAGCTATTTAAAGAAAACCCAGCCAACTGCTGCAGTTAGGAAATGTGAACCTTTCATTTCTAGCAGTTTTATACTTGTGCAAGTCCTACAAAGTCCATGGGGTTATTCTTGATTTATACCAGTGTGAGAAAGTAGAAGATCAGGCTGTCTCTGTGGGATTTTTTTTCCTCATTTTCCTTTTTTTAAACTAAGATAGTTTTTTTAAGTCTTGGAGAAAGCCTTCAAAGGGTGTATTGAGCCATAGGTTCTCTGCCTGTGTCCCCAGTCACAAAGTCTGGACCAAGCATCCAAGAGTTCAGCATCCAACCACTGTAACAGAACAGTGGAATGGGACCTGAACTCAGGAAAATCCAGTTTGTTGAAGAGAATGAAGACATTTAAAAGACTTTCTTTTAGAAATCTGTTTGTCCTTTTGGTTTTCCAATAAGGGGAAGGGCAGATGTGTGATTCAGAGAAGTAATTTCATGTTTAGCCTCAGTGGCGAGGCTGTTGCAATCAAAAAGGCCATTCAAAACCTGGAACAAAAATTCCCTTCCCTTGCTTATCACTTCCTCACAAACTGATCACCTCCTTGAAATAACAGCCACTTCTCTGAGAGCACCAGTAGGTTCATTTCTGAAGATAAAAGGAGAGACCAAAGGCCCTGGCTCATGGATTATTTTCCCTGCTGAGGTCTAGTGCAATAAGAGCAATCCACTGCAGTGGCAAGCACTCATGGCGGACCTGTGTCTTGGAAGCTCTGTGGCTTTTGGAGTGCCTTCTCTCTGACTTTTTGTCATGGTGCTGCAGGTGCAAATAAAAGAGAAGTGGTTTTGGGAAATGGGAGAATCAGGGAGGGGATAATTGTTTCTGTGGCATCAGGCTCTGTGGCTGGTGGCCTCCTCTGAGGGCCAAGGTGAAGATGTAAGGAGGCACAGATCTGGGGGCTTTGGGTGCTCTAAATCTGGCCAGCCAATAGTGGTCCACACTGCTGTAGTGGGAGGTGCAGTGGGACCGCGGCAGACAGCAGATACCCAAATATTGCTGGTTTTAAGTCCTTTCCTGTGCCCTCTTCTACATTCGTTGAAAGGAAAACACTTTTTATTGAAACATGTTGACCTCTGTCCCTTTCCAAATAGGCTTTTAAATGTTGGGCCAAAGCTCTGACCCAGTATTTTTAAAAGTAGGATTTTAGNGGGGGGGCGGGGGTGGGTGTTTGCAACACTCAGTAAAGCTGGGGAGAAACCAGTTAGTCCTTTATCCCCTTATGTGTAAAACTCCTGAACTCTGAGTAACACAGACACTGTGAGTGTCTTGCTGAATTGCTGTGCTTATCATATGTGCAAACACCCCTTTGACATGGAGGACAAGGATAAAGTAGAGAATTTGGAGTCATATTTATCACTTGGATTATTAATAATAATAACATTTGGCATCTTTACAGCACTTTACATTTTCAAAATGCTGCATAAACATTAACTAAATGGTAGTTAAGTGTGCATAAATGATATTCAGAGCCATTACCCTCTACTCAGTGTGGGTCTGCACTGAAACGTGCGTGCTGCTGCTTGTTGGAAAATCTTTACTGCTCATGTGAAGTATCAGTTTTTCCTGGAAGAACCAGACTGACCATTTTTCATTTTGTTTCACCTGCACCTGAAGCCTTTTGTCCATATTATGGATTAATGGTCTGCAAAATTTCAGTTTATTGGGGAAAAAGAAGTTGTTGATTTTACTTACAGGAGCATAAAAACAAATAAAAATAAAGTAGAGAGCTCAGAAAGCAAAACACTACTCCTATTTTTTTTTAAATCACGTCTTAGTTTGATTCTTACCATGGCCATGCATTTTATGCTCTGTTTCCTGGCTGTGGGGTCTGCTTCTGCTCCATCACATACATTTGAATGCTGGATGCTCCTAGGGCTGCATGCCATGGACCAGTCCAGCCATTCAGAGCCACCTGAGATACTTTTGCCTGTCTCAGTACTGCCAAAAGAGGTTCTACGTGTTGTCCATTGAATAGGGACTGTTCAGGATCCTTCATGACCCACTGTTTGCAAAGAAAGTATATGTACTTGTCTTATCCCTCCCCCCAGTTTGCAACTTTCTTTTTTGTAGCCACACAAGTTTGTATTGAAATAATGCTTTCTTTTGCTATGGCTTTGGTGCCTTTCTGCCATTTCAGTAAAACAGAAAGTGGGAGGATTTTAGGAACATCCTGCATGTCTCTCAGTAGTTATGGCAAGTCTGTACCTGAAAACAATTTACTGTATAAACCCATCAAAGATGAGCAGAAATCAAGGGAAATGTCAAACAGCAGCTTTCAGGTTTCATTGCATCAACGTAATCCAGGAGCAAGCAAATAATTCCACTGTCACTTAATTAAGAGTTTTAATACCTTATGTCTTTGACCTTGTTCTTTAGCTGAACACATAAAAGCAAAATGGGTTGCTACCTCAGTCTCACTTTGTGCCATTGCCCTCTGATGAGAGAATCCTCCTGGTACCTCTGATGTGTCATTGAAGCGAAGGGAGGGGCTGTGCAGACTGCTTGCTCCTATCTTCTGCACGGAGCCTACCTTGACAAAGTTCCTCTTGCTATCTTTAGTCTTCTCCCTGGAGCATCTAGCACATCAGGACAAGAGGGATCTCGGCCCCACTGCTTCATTTGGGCCTGTTAACTGTAACTACTGATGTCGTTTACAAGGATAAACCCTTAAAGCCAGGCCAAGGTAGACAAAGAAAGAACACTGGAGCAATTCCCTTTGGACAGCAGAGATTGGTGTTCAAGTTATTGAAAATCTGTGTAACTCATTTTCTCTTTTGTCATACTTAAAAAATCCATGAAGTTTGGCTGAGTGCAAACAATAAGCTTTTATAGTTGCTGCCCTTGTTCATAAATGCGTAATCTTCTGGGACCATCAGAAAAGCTTTGGTACAGCAAATTAAAAGTCTCTAAACTTTCCTGTGTCTCCTTGGACGTTTTGTAGACCTGCAAGTATCAAGCAGTAATCAATATAATGCCTCTCTAATAGTTTAAGGCAAACTGGCGGCTCCCGAGTCAGAGAGCACAGCGCAGCTTTCTCACGGCTAGACATGGCTCCTGCCGGGGTCACGGGGGAGCAGTGTCCCTTGGCTGGCACGGGGAAATCGGGAGGGGCCAGCTGGATTCAGCTACATGCACTCATTTCCAAGGCTCTCAAGTACTTTCTGTCCCATCATCAACTCCCTCGTTTCAGCAGCGCTGTCGGGGAGCTGTGCCCGAAGTCCACACTGGTCTGTAGGTCACAGTGTTTTGTGATCTCCTCTTCCCTTCATGTGTCCATGTGTGCATTTTTCCCTAACGAGCCAATTATATTGCAGCCAGCAGGGTGAGTTGCATATTCCCTCTCTCCTCACTGTTTTAGCACGGTTTAACAATACTCTCTTACTACATCCTTTATTTTATCTCTGAGAGAATTGTGTTGTTTTTATTTGTGGTGAGGCGTATGGTATTCAATTACAGAGCATTTGCTCTTTCCTATCTTGTCAGTGGATAACCTTATCAGTTTAACAGCTTCGGCGAGGAATATTCAGCACGGGCCAGAGAGGGTGAGAATTACGGGTGTATTTTTTGCCTATTGCCAAACATTTGCATTCTCCCCCCACTTCGTGAGGATTGTACCTGAGTCAAAAATGACCTTGCACCCACGGGCAAAGAGCAGCTGTGGAGTGGGGTGGCTGAAAGTTGAGTGTTTTCTACCACTGCCCAGCTCCTCTCTCGTTATTTGAACCATCACTGCTCCCTGTGGGTGGGGAATGGATTCCTGCAGTCGCTCATGCGGATTGCATGTGTGCAGCAATTCAGGTGGGCAGTGCTGCTGACTGGGTGCCCAGCTCTGCTGGTGGAGCACCTAAAGATGCAGCAAGCACAGCTGGACCAGTGTCCAGCCATGTTTTAGCTGCAGAAACAGCTTGGGCAAACAGTACCCATGTGCTTCTGACCCTTGGGCACCCGCTGGGATTAGGTGGCAACCTGGTGCCAGCTCATTTACGGAGCCAAATGGCCCAAAGCTTTGCTGAGATGATGAGAAAAGTGGAGGGAAGTTCCGTCTGCAAAAAAATTCCTGTAACTTCTAGTCCATTCCTAATGGCTGCTTATTTTTATAATAAGGGGTGCTCTTTTCTCTGGCGTGGCCTGTTCCAAAGCCCATTTACATCAACATTAAAGCTTGCCACTGACCTAGTCGCCTTTGGATCAGGCCCATAGCCTCCTTATCTTCTTCCATATTACTGGCACACCTTTACCTTAGGACTTGATTTCTTTGGAGCTCTTTAGGTCAAGCTCTATCTCATTGATGTGCCCGGGCTTAAATTGATTCAGAGAGAAACTGACTGTTCTTCTAAAGAGGTGGTCATTTTCCTTAAGTGGCTTCTATTTTTAGATAAAACTCCTTGAGGCAGCAGGCGGCCTTGGTGCCTGGCTGGCAGGAGTTGCAGTGTGCTTCGTGACAAACCCCTTTGGGGCACACCACATGGCAGCTGGAATTGTACCCAAGGATACCCCACCACTTCCATCAACAGGTTAGTATCAGGAAAAACATCTGATTTTTCATTCTAGAATTGAAGAAAGAAATAACAGGGTTCAATCTTGTTTAAGTTTTCGGTGGGGTAGGTCCTAATAATGTTGCCTGTCTTCCTGAAAATCTTTGAAGTGCAGATCTTTTGTTTCCAGTGGAGACTTTGTTGTTGCTTGAATTAAAAATTTAGGCTGGTTGTCTTAAACACTCTGTGTGTAATTACAAGATTGGTTTAACTGTTTGGGTGGACTTTTTTAGCATCTTTTGGGGAGCCTGTGTGCCCAGCTTCTGGAATCTCAGGCAGGTCCTCTGCCGGGATGAGCTTGACAGAAAAAGCATTGCAATTCATTTCTTCCCTTCTTCTCTCTTCTGGCTTCTCCCTTGTTTTTACTGTAAGCACTGTTGGGTGTGGGAGCGCTCAGCTGATGTAATACAGATACAGGTGATGAGAAAGGGAGACATCCTAGTCACGAAAAATATTTCATAGTGCAAAACTGAGACTTAATTCTCCTTGCACAGTCCCTGTGCTGTGAGGCAGTTGTAGGGTCAGGGGCAAGAGTGGGGCCTTGATATGGTCCCGTGCTAGGAAATGAGAGGGATGTTTGGTTCTCAAAGGCCAATTCATTTAAAATTGAGAAACTGTTGGACTCGTTTCTTATGGTAGAGTTATAATTTGCTTTGCTTTTTCTGAAAGCCAATAATTTCTCTGGCATCAGGGAGGATTAAACACCTGTATTTACAATTATGCACAAGAAATGCAATATTTTGCTCTTTGGCCAAAACCCAGAGGACTCTAATGGGGGCTAAGGAGTAACATCTGCTCAAGGCCAACTCTTCAATAGGTGTCCACAACAATATTTCATGTCCAAAACATTTGCTACTGGCCATTGGCAGAGAAAAGACACCTACCTCTACTCTGAGCAACGCCCCCCAGTTTTTTAATTGCTTATTAAATTAGTCTAAATAAAAAAGCATCAAAGAAAAACCAGTAGAGTAAACACTAATGCTGGTGACAGATTTCTGTCAGTAGCTGACCTTGTGATACAGAGCCATAGCTCAAAGTGCCTGTATGATACCAATGAGTTGGGGCTGTTTAGTTGGGCAGTGCCATCACTTGATTATTCTGTGAGAAATTTCAGAAATACAGTTGCTTTATGAGCCTGACTTCTATGATGATAAATTTCCAAAAGCAAAAATGTGAATTTAAATTATTCGTATTCATGTGAGCGTGGTAGAGATTTTTGGAATTGCTGCGGCAAGTTATGGATGATGCATGAAATGAAAAAATCCCTGCCCAGTGCACAAGGAATACAAAAAGGGTTCTGCAGCCAGCACTGTGCTGCACTGTGCTACGGGTTGTGTGCTCTCTGGGGAGAGGGGTTTGTATTTTTTGAAAAGCACCCAGCCTTCAGCACATGCACAAAAGTAAACAAAAGACAGAATGAAAGAAAAAAAAAAGAGTAATACCCCCTGACACCCCGGGGCACCCCTGGTGTAAGACTGCTGCCTCGTTTGCTACATCTGCCTTTCCAGCACCGTAAAGCTGCCAAGTTCTGCATGTGTGGGGCAGATTCTCCTCGCCTGAGGTCAGCTGTTCAGAAATACATATCTTTGTGTTGCAAAAAGAACGGAGCGAAACCTCTCCCAAGTCTGTCTTGTGCATCTCTCCCTGGCCCAGGGCTGGCATGGGACAAATAGAAATAAAAGGTCCTTTCTAGGGTAACATGGTCACATCCACAGTGCCCCGCACGAAATAGTGCCTTGTTTGCTTCTAGTGTGAAGCTGATCATGTAAAATAGTGGGTATCAAAAAAACCCCTGAAAAATACCTGCAGATAATTTTTTCTAAATTTAATTCTAGCATTAGGATTTCCCCAGTCTTCTAGTCTGCAGGAAACTGGAGCGATTGTTCTTTCTGGGGCCACACTCAGCATTACTCTCTTCCAGATCTGAATCTTCAGTCAATTAAGTGATTGAACTCTTAAGTTAAAAAGATGGTAAACACTGCAAACACTGAATGTGACCTGACTTTATCTTCCAAATTTAACATATTTTCTAATTGTCTAATGAACTCATATACATGTGCATGTATTCTTACCTGAACACTAGTATGTATAATATATCGTTAAATAATTCCAGTCTGTTAAAGCATCTTCTGAAGTTCTTTAATATCTGCTGGCATTGTGCTTATCTGATAATTTTTACACAATCTTAAGACATTTGTGTTTTCTGTTTCAGACCCTATATGGGCCCCCCCATCCCACAACTTCATATCTTACTGTTCTGTATAGGAACAGTGGGACCAGATGATCATTTTAGGCCCCTTCTGACTGGAACTACTCTATTCTGTCCTGTTTTAGTGTGTGGCCACCATGACATCAAATAACATTTAGATTTTGCTTTCAGTGCTGGATACTTGGTACAAGTGATGTGTGTGGTGTTTGCTCTCTGTTCCTGAACTTCAATGTGTGTTTTCAGAACGTGCTAATTCATTTCTAATCTTGCAATGCAGTTTGTTGAAAGCCTCCTGCTGTGTAAATAGATTAAGACATCTGACCAAAACCTCTGTTTTATCTTAACCTTTGCCTTCACTCTACCTTTGCTTTCCAATATTCTGTTTATTAAAATACTTTTGGGGTTTTTTTCTCCCCTCCCTCTCATATATTGTGCCTAGGATGACTCATTTAGGAAGGGTCACTGCCTTCTCAACATTCACACTCCTTTGCTGAACACAAGTGTGTGAGTGATTCCACACTTCGTGCAAACAGACCTGGTCATTTCTCACCAAAGAACAAAAAGAATTAACAGACCTCATTTGTGTTTTGATGGGCATTAATGGAGGTATCATCCTAGTCTTAAAATCCCAGGTTTCTCCATATCTTAAGCTAGAGAGGTACTGTAGCAATTTTAATGAATAGAAAAAGCCACAGTCAGTGTTAGAAACACAAGTGTGGTCAGGCTGAAGTCCATGAGCAGTGAGCAGTCGCAAGCAGCTACCCATGTATTATGTTTATAATTGATTGCACATTGTTCTTTTACTGCTTGCTAATGTTTTCCTTTAGAAAACAACCCAGGTTCTACTAATTCTGCAAATGTTCAGGCCCTTTCCCACAACTTTGCTTTGACCTGTCTTTTATATCACAATGTTCTGTCTTAGTCCATCTGCTCAAGCTTCCTGTCTGTGTGGCTCAAGTGCACTTCTCTGATTAATGATGCTCTCTGGCAATTGGTTTTATAGCCTGTTCTGGCACAGCATGCAGTAATGTGGTTCTATTAGCCCATGTAAAAGGGTTCTGAAGCTGCTACAGCAAGGGAGCCAGACCAGTAGGTCAAAACCAGCAACTCATCCCTATTGCACCATGATCTATCAAGTCTGCCAACTTTAGACAACTTCTTTCCTTTCACTGAAGACTCACAGCTTGTGTTTTTCTGTTGGCATTTCAGGGCGAGGTTTCCTATCCATGTGTGTTGACTCGTGTTTCCTTGGAAATCAGCCTGTTGGGAATGAATGTATCACGGGCAGAGAGACTTGCTTGAGATTTTTGGGGCTGGAAGTACTGGGGAAGGTGCTGCACTCGCCTGAGCTGGCCCTTGGCGGGTGGTGGCACCAAGCACCTCCCTGGTGTCTCCAGGAGGAGCTGGTGCAGTGCTGTGCCACACCTGTGGCTGGGTCTGCTCAGCCTGGCTCGGGTGCAGAAACTTTGTTGTGTGTTTGGACAGGTGGGCTCCAAGTCTGATGGCACCCCCCACGCTTCCTCTGCTGTGGCCAGGTCCTACCAGCTGTGTCCAGATGTGAAGTGTTCAACTGGGCTAGTTGGCTTCATGTTTGCACATGTTACTGCTGGTCCCGTGACAGCAGGCAGGGCTCTTTCTTGTGACACAACCAGCGTGCGTTGGCTCTGTGGCTGCTGCCTTCCTTCACAGCCCTGTAAAAGCTTTCTTTCCTCTTGGCACCTTCCAGAGTGTGGGGCCAGCACTGCTGCTGCCAAAGCAGCCACGCCACAGCAGCATCAGGTACTGTGCTTGCATGGGTCTCCCCAGTAAATGTGTCCCTAAGTTCATTAGCCTGTGTGCCCTGTAACTGCTTCCTTACAGAGGGAAAAATATCCCCTGGAGGTGTTTTGGACCCATTTTCTGTAGGAGTAAGTTGCTTGTAGCTCTGCCCACCATGTGTGTCTCAGCATGGTTTGCACCGTGTTCTTAAAGCACTCAGAGCTCTTGGGGATTATTTAGGAGAGCAGCCATCTCATAGCAATGCATTTTTATAGGCTGATGAAAACCCCAGCCATGAAACAGTTAATTAAAAAGTCTCCAATTAGAAACGGAATATATTTTGCAAAAAAAGTTACATTTGTTCTTCTCGGTGAGAGGAAAAAAAAATAAGCAATTCAAATAATTTTGAAGTTCCATTCCTTCATTCATTAGGAGACTTAGCTTGCAAAATCCTAATTAAAAAGAACATTTTGTGTTAATGAAAATGTTCTAATTTTTTACCTTATGAAGTTAGTTAATTTTTTTCCATGGCATCCAGGAAAAAGAGGTCTCCTTAATGGCTTTGTTCAAGTTTATATTATTTGATTGCAAAATTTGTGAGACAAAAGAGAGCTAAACTCATTCTGTGGTGCCCTCCAGTTAACTGTTCAGTTGAAAAATGACCTTCATAACTAAGTCCCTTGCCTTTTCATCGATATCAAGGAGTTACAACTCTAACCTACAGTTGAGGAGGTGGCTCCAGTCTGGTAAACCATCAGAAATTGCATGAGCACCCTGTGGAGTGTAGATATTTATAGATATCTAAGAGGACTGGAGATAACTAAATAATTTGGATCTGAATTCTCAAACAGCCTAGGGCTTTTCTGCTGGCTTTCAAATCCAGCATCCTGTTGCATGACTTTTAGTCATTAAAAGCAGAGGTTTATTTCAGTACCTAATAATTCTGCGTCAGACACAATAATACTGCGAGTCAGAGATCACAGGAGGTGCACTCAGGTTCCTGCTATGGTACAGCAGTGAGAAAGACAGCACTTTTTAAGTGTCTTTAAATCAGCTGCACTATATATGAGGTTATGTTAACTGTGAAACACATTCATTTATGCAGCCTTAAGATTCAAAGTGGAGCTCTCTGCTGGTGTAAATCAGGGTGACTGTAAGTCAGTCGTGCTGAGCTGAGATATGCTCACGGAGAGCCCGACCATTAAGGAATTTTGCACCTTTGGTTTTGTAGCCTTCATTTTGCCACTAATCTATCTCTGTAGGGGTAGATTTTAATATTCCAAATCTCTTCATAGGCAGAAATCGCTATAAAAATCTTTACATTCTTACAGAAATACAGATCGGGAGTGTAAAAATATTTTGGACTTGCTCCAAGGACTGGAAAAATATTTATTGGAGTATCAGGGAATCACAGAAGCGCATAGGTTGGAAGGGTCCTCCAGAGGTCGTACAGTCTTCTCTCCTACGCGAAGCACGTCTGGTGAGAGCAGGTTCTTCAGAGCCATGGCCAGTGGGGTTTTCACTGTCTCCAAGGACGGACACTCTACAGCACCTCTGCACCACCTGCTCCTGGGGTTTCCACCTGGACAGTGACAAAGCCTTGCCAAATATCCAGCTGGATTTTCCCAGGTTGTAGCTTGTGTCCATAGCCCCTTGCATCATCGCTGTGCAGTTCCAAGGAGAGTCTAACTCCATTTTTTGAACCATCTTGTTAGGTTGCAGTAGAGAAATTGCAATCTCTGTTTCACTTCCTCTTCTCTGAAGCCAGCAAACCCAATTGCTTCAGCTGCCCCTCACCTTACATTCCCCCAGCTCTCCAGTCATCCTGGTGGTCTCTGCTTTACTTGCTCCGGCAAGCCAGGGTCCGTATTTTCGGTGCAGCGGAGCCCAGGACTGGACACCAGACTCCGGGTACAGCCTCGACAGTGCTGAATGAGAGGGGAGTCATCACCTCCCTGGTCCTACTGGCTACATCGCTGCACACACAGGCCAGTGCAGGGCTAGCTGCAGGTGCAGCCCTGTGGGCCACCAGCTGTGATGGCTGTGAGGGACACTGCTCACTCTGTGGACTGCCCACCAGGTCTTCAGCTAATTTTTTGAAAAGTGTGTTGATTTCTATCCCTTTGGCCCCCATCCTGCCCGGGTACATGGGCCTCCTTCATCCCAGCTGCAGGAATACTTGGGGTTTGGTATTGATCTCAGTAAACTGTATCTTCTACTTTGAGCTAAGAGCTATTAGAGGTGCTTATACTAAGCAGAGGCAAAAAGCCCTCTTCAGCCCTTTCTGTCAGTGTTGAGGATCTGCTAATATTTAAAACTGAGAACCTTTCTGCCATGCTTTCTGCTTATTATTTGCTTTTTCCTGGTGCTTTAGTGGTCAGCTTTCACCCACACCGCTGCCTGTAAAAATGAAGTGCTGCACTGGCACGCTCAGATTTTCAAACAGGACACGCACGTCAAGCTCTGGGTCAGAGCAACACATCTGCAGATCAGGCTTCAGATGCAAAGTGTCAGCAAAGCACTGGAGACTCCTCTCCATCGACCTACACAGGGAAAGAATTACACTGTAAAACTGAGACTCATTTAAAATAATGATCAAATCTGAGGGAATGGCAATCTGTATGCAGACGCTCCACAAGCTGAAAAAGAAGCTAAATTCATGGGTGAATTATTTGCTGCCAATTATTCTCTCAGCTCTAATATTGAGTTTTAAATATTTAGTTAGATCCACTTCCAACCTAGAATTTCGGTTTTCATTTAACATCATGAGTGACTATATATATGCATGTATATACGACATATGTTATTTCATTACGCCTCCTTTGAATGCACTCGACTAGTAACGTGAATGACCTGCCTCCCTTTTGGTAGATTTTTGGACAAGGTGTAAGAGTTTTCTCAGCGGGTTTTGGTAGTTGTCTGAGTACCTCTTTGATCTGAAAGTGACCCTGCCTTGTTGAAATGTGGGCTTGGCTAACTTCGTGGCAGGACTCTTGGAGAATTACAAGATGGCTGTAAAGATGCACTAACCCTTTTCAGGGCCTAAATTAAGCTTTAAATCAAAGCTAACTAGAATGCCACCAAAGCTTTTCCATTAAGACTGGCTTACACACCCTTGCACTGTGATGCACAGAAAACATCATAAATTTTGAACCCAGACTGAAACCCTGAAGCTCTTGTCTTTGCTTTCAAAGTTCGTGAAATGCTTCTCCACAACCAGTGAGCAATCCAGTGTTTGTGTGAATTGCTTTTTGAGTGTGAAGGCAGATGCTGACCTAGAAGGCAATTGGCACTGGACAATTATCACCAGAAACTGAACCTCAGTTCTAGTCCAGCATTTTAGTTATCAGTGTGCAGGAAGTGCCATCATTTTAAGGTAAAAAAAGCTGCAAGCATTCAAGGGGTCACTTTCTGTTAGAATAAGCTCTTCTTTGTGATTGACACACACAGAGTGTGGCACCTCGAGGACAGGCCATCACTGCCTGCTTCTTTATATAACAAATTATATATTGTTGTATTTAAAAGCAAGAACTTCAGATCCCGCTTTGGTTTGTAAACCAAATATGTGGAAAGACCGTTTTGTTCTTTACTCTGTTTTATTCTTTACTGAGGGTAGTGGGTGGTGTGGAGCTTCACAAACAATGAAGTAAGACCTATCTCTCTCCTGAGCATAAAGGTTCTTCACCCAGAGGGTGGTTGGGCCCTGGAACAGGCTCCCCAGGGCAGTGGCCATAGCACCAAGCCTGACAGAGCTCAGGAAGTGTCTGGACAGTGCTCTCAGGCACCTGGTATAACTCCTGGGGATGGTCCTGAGCAGGGTCAGGAGTTGGACTCAGTGATCCTTGTGAGTCCCTTCCAACTCTGCTTATGCTGTGATTCTGTGATAAGATCTGCTTAGTCATAAATGAGTACTTGAGCAGGGTGTGAGAAAGGAGGAAGGTTTACAGCTATTAGCAGCCTGGGGCAGTAGCTGCATGTGAGCTTTGGCGCCAGATTACAGGGGCTTTTCAGAATGAAACTGGTCAAGGAGCTGAGAAAAGAGTCAGAGCTGGTGTTTGCAAGGGAAGGGAGAGGGATTCGGCCAGACCCCTAAGCTGGAGGGAGGAGGATGAAGCAGCACATCTGAGCTCCCTGCTCCCAGAGGACAAGGGAGCCTGACTCACTCATGAAAATGCGTATCAATAACTGCTCAGGCTGAGTTTTGGTGCAGAATTTCCTGTAGCTCCACGTGCTCCCGTTCAGAAATGTGGGTGTTGTAGCATCATTGTGAAATACCATGGTGAAACAGTCCATCACACTGCCAATGTTTGGCTTGAAAGCTAGGGCAGGAGAGGAAAGAATTGCTAACGCTCCAAGGAACAGCTTGTGAGCTTGAGGGCCTTGTATGTGCCAGCTGGATTCAAGTTCAAGTCTGGATTTGATCCACTAATGAAACATCATCCTCCAAAAACTACTGGCTGAAGGTGGCAAACCTCTGGAGACCTGCAGGTTTGATTGAAAAGTTGACTCTCTCTTAACCATATGTTCGTGTGTATGTCAGTTATGAAAATGAGTCAGATTTTCAAGTTTTCAATTAAAAATAAAATCATTAGGAAAAGCATTGGCAAAATAGCTGCAATTTTCCCTCCTCATTGCCATCCCCGTAGTGTGATGGAAACAGTTCTGTTGATTTGAATGGGCTCTAGAGTTTTAATCCCATCTTGGCTTTGCCAAGGCCAACGTATTGCCCCTGTGGCTCCTGCATTTAGTGAAATGTTTAAGAGTGGAAGAATGTGACATTTTAAGAAAAAAAGCTGATGGAATCTATGAATTTTCTGGAAAGTCTGGGGTCAGTTCGTATGTGATGACAGTTCTGGGCTGAAGCAGACATAGTACTTTTGCCTTCCTGCTGTGGGGAAAGAAGGATTTCCATTGAAGAGATGTAGTTCAAAATCCATCACTCTGTCCCAAACGGAATACAGAAGTGTGTCTCAGCAGCAAGCTGGCTTCTGAGCTAGGGAATAGAGGAAGAGTTTTCCCCTGGAACTCACGGGGCAGTGAGAGTATGCATTAGGTAGCCTTCAGAAGATCCCTTCTACAGCAGACTTGTAAATGGATGCCTCCTTTCCACCCTCAGTTCTCCACTCTTTGCTCATATAAATATTTAAGTAATTATTTTTTTAGCGCTCTGGGAAACCTCTATCAGTTGCCTCTATCAGAATCTGTTCTATTAGCTGAGAAACTTTCTACCATTATAGCAGCTTTTCACCACTTTCTATTTCATTAGCATTCATTTTCTTCAGACATATGACAGACTACCCACTGGAAATGTAGGCATCTGGGAACATAAAGCTAAAAGCTGAGGTTTGCTTCAGTGCTTGCCAGCCCACAGAATTTTATTGCCTAGCCTACCTTTACCTAAATCACAGAAAAATGACAAACCTTTTGATGCATGTAAAAAACCCCCTGAAACAGAGTTAAACTGCAAGCTTGACTGATGCAAACTGACGTAAAGCACCACAATGGCGCGCATCAGAGACAGATGTTTTCTCCAACTCCAGTTTAGTTGCATTTTTGCAGAGTGCACTACTGATTGGTAAAATGTAGCTCTTCTTAAAAAGATTTGGGGCTGGAGTTCAAGCTCAAATCTCCATGAGTAATCAGCGAGCTGATGGCATTGTTCTCACAGGTGGAAATGGGGAATGCAAATTTTAGGAGCAGCACATCTGTTCTCTTGGCTAATCGGGTATGAGTTCTATAGGAATGACCACATCAGCAACCTCGGTGTCATAACTGGAGGGGCACAAATCATCAGGGCTATGTGTGCTAATGGTGAGAAATTTGGAAATTTGAGCTGCAGATTCACACAGACCTGGCTGATGCTCATGGAAGGTCTGTTACAAGGTCCCAGCACCAGAAAGTTTCCCAGATGAAGGGCTGTGGTGGGAGGCAGTCCCGGTCTCACTATCAGATACTACAAAATGAAAGAACTTTGGTGTGGTTTTGGTAGGAAGTGGTCCAAGCAAGAGTGAGATACATTCCTGCAGCTGAGTGACTCAAGTGGCTCTTGCTTCCCCTGCAAGAAATCCCCATGAAAGGAAGTCGCTAAGTCATTAGCTGATTTTTGGAAGGGAATCACACAGATTGCTTTTGTTCATGCTGTTCATCAAACAAATCATCAGTTTGGGGGATTTTTGTGTTGATGCCTTGTTGCCTAAGTAGGCAAGGGACGAGAAGAAACACATAGTGACTGCCCCCAGCTCACTGTCAGCAAGGCTGAGATTTCAAGCTTGCTGGCTAGATGGACGAAATGGCCTGTCCCCATGCTGCTCCATTAGTAGAGATGTATGGACATCCTCTGTGGTCAGTTGTCAGCTCTTTTGGTTTTCTTTGTCTTGCAAAAACCCAGATGGGAAACAAAAGTAGAAGTTGCACAGTCTCATATTAACCTTAAGTCTTCTCTTCTGTGACATGTTACAGCCTGTCAAGGGGGTGTCATTTGTCAGATGTGCACCGTGGACACTTCCTCTCACACACTGGTGGAAATTGCAGAGCCTGAATGCAAGCACTTCAGAAACCCTCTGAGATGTCAGTCTTGGATGTGTTTTGTTTTTCACACCTTGCCCTGGTGAAGTACAGGGACATTCTAAGTGTAGTGTTTGGTATCAGCCCCTTAGAACAGCAACCCATCACCCCACCCTGAATCTAAAGCAAGCCTATGCAAAGTTATTAACCCAAAAGCTGGCAATTTGTCAGTGGTTTAACACACCTGGATTGATGTCCCAAACACCTTTATAGCACGTGCTCTTTTTGATAGTACAAACTTTAAATCCACCTTTATTTACCCAACAAATTTTGTATCTATTCATCAGAACTTCATACATGACATTTTTACAAAGACACACTTGCACAGAACTCTATGATGGTACATTGCATAGAGTGTTTTAATTTTCCAGGTGTTTGCATGTTCTTTTGTCTATAGCTTTGTTGTTGTCCTACATGACCTATTCAGGTGACTTATCCCTGTTCACAAAGAGAACTGTAGCTCCTATAAGCAACTCTTCAGCATTCCGAAGGAGGCCACTACCTACCTCCTTTATCCAGCCCCATCCATGGCTGTCCAGCCCCTCTTGCAGAGAGCTCTAAGCTTGTTCAAACCCCATGATTACTAATGGATGTGTTAGCTGGTGCTATACTCAGCTTTCTGGTGGAAATCTAAGCCCATTTCCTATTTAGTTTTGCATGGCATGCTGAAGGAAAAAGTACCCCGAAGTTCTTTTTGTCTTAATTGTATCCTATCAGCTGGCCAGCATTTTATTCTGCAGATGTTCAAGCTGTCATTTGTTGTATGCAGATGCATCAGTATCTTGTTTCAGGTAGTCCTAGACCAAGTAAATTGAACTTAATTAGCATCAGAACTTCTAATTCAGGAGACTACATCAGACACTTAAATCTGTTGTTATTCAGGAAAGCAGAGATGATTTACCAAGATAAAAAGAAACATGTGCTCCTTTAACAGGACATTCTTTCCTGAACTGGGCCTGATAAATTATCTTTTCACATGTTGTTTGTACCCATGTGACAAACCTGAATTTTGTACACAGTGTAACATCATTTTCAGGACAAGAAGATCCCTTTTTAATCTCTTTTTAAATTCTGTGTCTGAAAAATTGCTTTATTAACCTTTAGTTACTAAAGAATAATAATTCTGTGGTCTGTTGCTCTTCTGCAAAAGTATGATAACCTCTGAAGAAATGCAATGTGCTAGATAGAACAACAGAAGACTGGTTTTAACTCTTCATCTAATCATTTTTGGACATCTGTATTTAAACCACTGTTTTTGCTGTGTTCCTCATAAGGAGGTTCAGACATGACATGTGATATTAAAAAATTTTGGGCACCTTTGTCAAACTTTACATCTGCACAGAATGACCCCCGTCCAGAGAGCTTCTTTATCCCAAGTCCTAAGCAATGCAGTGAAATCTGAGCATCACAGCCATTAATATCTGTAGAATGTGACTATATAGCAAGAGGGTCAAATATAAAATAGCCACAAGAAGCTGTGGAAGAATATTCCCTTACCTAATGTCTGAGCCTTCCTTTTACTGGAAAACTAAAATGGCAGAGATATTCAATGGCAATATAGTCAAAGTAATGCTCACTGGAAAGTGGGAGCCCTGACAATATCTACACAGCAAACTGCTTTAGATTAAGCAAGGGCAAATGAGTTTTTACTACTCAGAAGAAATATTGTGGAGTCGCAGTGATTAGCTCTCCAAAAATAGCTACTTATTGCTCAGCAGCAGCTGGGAAAGCAAGGAGAATTTTCCGAATTATTAAGCAAAGAGAGAAAACAGAAGAGAAAATATTTATTCCGCCGCATAAATTAGTGGCATGGCCACGTTTCAGGGGCGCTCTGCAGTTTTCCTCACCCATCTCAAAGGGACGCAAGCAGGAGCCGACGGAGTGTGTGCAGCCCTGCGTCCTGCCTGTGCCGTGTTCCACACAGGCCCCTGTGGACACATCATTGGCAAAGGGCTGCCCCCCGGGGCCTGCAAACTGCGGTGAGCTCCACCGCTTGGAAGTCATGTGAGATGCCTCCAGGCAGCAGCTCGACAGCAGCCTGTGTCACTGTGGGGGCGGCTTCGGGCTTTTGTGCAGGAATAACCTCCCAGACTCCACAGGCTTCCTCAGAGTGTCCCGTGGACTGGATTTCTGCCCCTGGGAATGGCAGCAGCTCCCTTGCCTGCAAGAATTCAAAGAGTTCTTTGAAATTGAATTCATTGGAATTGGGAGATGGAGAGGCACAGCCTTGCACAGGAGCACCATACCTTCCGCCAGTTGCTCCCAGAGACAAAGTGACTGTCCCTATGGATGCTATAGAGTCAGGAGATGGCCTCCAGTCAGTACTTCCTTCTGTATAGGGCCAAGGCTCCATCTTGCTCAGGGACCCATGCCCTCATTTCATATCCTAACCCTCCATTTTGAGCAGGAATAGAGATAGGCCTGAACAGGCTGCAGGTTTGTTTAAAAGTACTTGACCTGGATTCAAGGCCTGGCTCTGAAAGGTGTTTAAAGCTTTGGTTTTAAGAAACTGAGATGGCATAACATAATTCTGGTATCATTTCCTAAGAGCTGGCCACCATGAGAGCGAGGATACTGTGTTAATTGGATTTGCTGTTTGATCTAACGTGGCAGTTCTTCTGCCTTTAGCAACAAAGGAGGAATCAGCTTCTTAGATTTCCTCTGCGTGTTTATACAGCCTGTTGACATTTTCTTCATCATCCGCTGTCCCATGATTTTGTTTCAAAAGAAAGGTAGGGCTGTGGTTACAGATATGCAGGAATCTGTACATCTGTGATCTCTCAGAAGGTTTATGATGTCATGTGGCAGTGTGTGGCTTCGGTTCAGTCATCTGTGTCTCGACCCTGTTCCTGGTAAATTGATGGGAGTCTTCTCTGTGATATGAAAAAGCCCAGCTCTTTGGCCCGCTTCAAAGCAGTGGGAGTTGTTCCATCCATCTCAAATGGTTATGGCCTGCAACTTCAAACTGGGCAACGGTAGCTCTTAAACGCTTTGCAATGACGTTGTGAGGCTTAATTAATTGAATAGAATTAATGGAAAGGAACTTAAATGGAAGGGGAGATGTAAGTGAATAATCTCATTGTGTGGAAGAATCTTTTAGTGCAATGTTGAACTAAAAGGGTCTGAAATGCACTCATGCGCCTGAAAAATGCTGAAGGGTTAAAATGACCTAATTCAACATCAACTAATACACTCCAATATACATTAAAGCAGGTAGATTATTTTTTAAACAGTGCTATCCTGCTAAGTGATGCACTGTGCTCAATGATAGACTGGTTAAAGCTGTAAATGTCATTGTTAAAATGAGTATCTTTAACAGCTAATATCTATTAAAATGAAGCACTTAGGCACCAGAAAAGACAGTTTTAAACTGTTAGGTTCCCTAAATTATTTTTGTACAATCAAAATGAGACTCTTAGGGATTAGGTGGCAGAGTGGGTTAACATATTACTTTTCTGGATGGAAGATGTACCACCAAATCTTGCTTAAAAATACAAATGAGCTGGGACTGCTGCTCTTCAGGTGATCCAGCATGTGTGTTTCTAAAATATATTTTAATACAATTGATTGTGATTTGCAGTAGAAGTAGATAACGATTTTGCCTGCTGTTACCATGATTTGAGTAAAAGTAGATTAGGTCTTGGGTTCACAATTTGGACTATTGCTTTGACAAGCTGACAAAGGGATTTTATCATTTTTATTGTTCCATTTTCTTCCAACAACATCTGGGGACACAGGCTCCAGCAGGTGTTGTAAAGGATTAAACTTAGCAAGTGAGAAGAAGGCTTTTCAAAGCAAGCATGTTCATGTAGTAAAAATGAGGAATAAGTAGGTGCCTACCAGTAGAGGTAGGTGCAGAGGGAAAGTGAGCTGTAAAGAAGCAGGTTCCAGTATATTTGAATTTAAACTCTCCAACTGGCTTGTCAGCATGTGTTTGCTGTAACTCATCTGAAACTGCAGATTGGACCACAGGTCTGTGTGTAACCTTGCACTTGAAAAATTGTGCATTTTTCTTAAAAAGCAGAGGTGTTACTACTTCTTTTTCCTTTCTCCTGTGTTATTAAACACCTATAGGTGAGGTACACAGTCGCCAGCATTTTTCCTCCCTCATGAAGATAAGGGAATATTTTGTATGTATTTCCTCCTTGAGTAACTTCTTAGTTCACAAGGCCCTAAAAAGCTTACCTTGAGACACACCAACTGTTAAGAACTTTATGGAAAGCTTTTCTGCATGGGTTGATCATAAATCCTTAAACTATTCCAATCATGCGATGCTGTGTGTTGCAGGACCAATCCTTCAGTGCAGCCATTTTTTGTGTTGTAGCCTTCCTCTTTTGGTGTGTGTATATCAGGCTATTGCTCTTTTGTCTTTTGGTACAGATGGAGGGCATCCCAAGGACAAAAAAACAAAAAAGTGTTCTGCTCCATTGCCATAAAGAATTCTTTGTTTTCATGAATTCTTTGTTTTTGTGAGGTTTTTTGTTTTCAAAGACAAGCTAAAGAGAACTTATTCTGTTGAGTAGAACCTTAGCAAAGGGTGAGTGCCAGAACACAACTGGTGTCCTGCTTTTTCCGACAGCAGCTCTTTGTCTCCCAATGCTGTACACACATGCTAAGAGAGGTTATTCTTGTTTTGGAATGAAGTGATCCAGAATTTTCTTTTGTGCATCTTTCTCCCTAGGATTGTGTTAAGCAGGTGCCAGCAACGTGATAACTAGGTAACATCTTGACATGCAGAACTAGGTTTTAGAGAATACCAGCAACTAATAGCAAGGTTAGCTTAATCAAAATTTGTTCTAACTCTTGTTTTCCATAAAAATCTAATTTATAATCTCCTTAAACAGTTGCATGTCAGATGATGGGTAACTGCTTTGCTGCATTCTGCCAAAGACCAGTGCAAAGGGCCTCTTCTGTTCTTTGGATGGAGCTCTGTGGAGAGAAGGAATCCAGCATTGCACAGTGACTCTTCATAGGAAAAAGCTAAACAATGATACATAAACCAAGAAATTTCTGCCATAAAGCTGTTAAATATAGTTAAGTGGTTACTGTTTCATAGCAAAAATGAATTATTTCAGGAAAATGTGACAAAGCATGGGGGCAACTCACAGCGTTGTTGCCCTTTTTTTCTGGCATTGGAAAGCTGGAGAATAGAAAATGTCAGGTTATGTCTTTCCACGCATAGAAAGACAAGGTTGTTTGCAGAATTAAAAATAACTGCCAGCATAGCAGTGGCACTTCTGGGTATCTCCATACAAATGAACATAGTGACAGTGTATTACACTAATTTAAATTGTAAGAATAAATTATTTTCCTATAAATACCGCATCAAATGATACATTTAGACACAACTTGGCAGTATCTTAGAGCTCTGAAGAAGTGGCAGCCCACACTGCAGTTTCTTTTAAGCACCCATTTTAGTATGTCAGAATAAGTTTTCTGGCTAATATAAAATTATTTGTATTTCACATCCTTAATTGATGCTTTTAATTACTCTTCATATAGTTTAATAGTTTTCATATAGAAAACTGCTTTCTGTGCAGTAAGCCGAATCTCCAATCTGCAGCAAAACTTGCTTGAGTCAGGTTTTTGCCAGGCTCTGTGTACCAGCCCCAAATACTAAATTATGTTGGCACTCTTACAGTAATCAAGGGAATAATTGTGAAGGCGAAGTTTGTTGTAAGAAAACCAAATTAGGAGGGGAAAACAACATCACTTAAGAGAAATATTTAGCAAGAACTAATCTTTTTGCTCTTTGTCCTCCTACAGTAAGGACTGTTTAACCATGAAGTATAATTACTTAAAACATACTGTAGTTTATCCTGTGTAGATTAGTCTTCTGCTTTATTAGACTGCTAAAAGGCCAGTCTTCAAAGAATAAGCAAATTAAAGCTCTGTCTTGCTGTTTACAGTGCTGGGGTCAGATCACTGGTATCTACCAGCTTTAATGTGAAGG
The DNA here is from genome assembly GCA_013398015.1 of Oreocharis arfaki. Taxonomy (NCBI): domain Eukaryota; kingdom Metazoa; phylum Chordata; class Aves; order Passeriformes; family Paramythiidae; genus Oreocharis; species Oreocharis arfaki. The sequence continues at coordinate 171,229 of VZRR01004731.1, read as the reverse complement.
AACCATGAGCCCCATTTAGTTAACCCAAGAGTTAATGTCTATTTAAATCTACAAGAGTCTTTTCAGTGCCTCTTGTAGTCACTCATCAGACTGTTGCAGAGGCAGGTATCTCCCCTGTGCCAGCTCCCTTTACTCACCAAGAACCTCCCCATCGGACTTCATCAGGAAGAGGACTACTCCCGTTGAACCATCACAGGATGGGTGTCCTGTCATGTTGTCTGATATTGCACTTCCAGTGGGAGTTCAAGTTGCTTTGAGGCTTCTGCTCAGTGATGAGGCCAAAATTACTCTCCTGAAGCAGTAGAATAGAGGGCTGATAGCATTTGAGTGTGGAAGGGCTTAACAGGGTGGAGCCCACAGGTATTTGTATGAGTGACTTCGTTTCTGCTTTCTTCAGAAAGGTTCCCCAAACCTCCTTTTCACAGGCATGCCATAGGTCTTTCCTCCCTTCCCCTTCTGTTATCTCTCTGCTCCATGACAGAGATTCAACTCACCTATGGGTGGAAAGGGAGAAAAATGTTTTTAAAGTGAGTTCTTCTCACGGGGCTAGGATTGTCCTTAGGTCCTGCTGGTATCAGAGTGTAAAATTCCCCCCCCTTGCTAAGATGTGTGAGGCCATTCAGGCGGTCTCAAATGGCTTTTCTGCCAATCCTTGGAATCAATCCGAGCTGGGAGGTGTCCATGCACTTTGCAGTGGTCAGCCTTTTGTGATTTTTATCCCAGGGCCTTAATGGACTTTGGGGGAGAGCTCCATGTCTTGGAAACAAGAGATTTCATGAAAGCCTTTGCTCAAAAGTGTGAATAAATAAAAGTGCCCAAGGAACTCAGAAGACAGAAACAAAAGGGAGAAAGCTGTTTTGTTACTATTATTTCAAAATATAATAATTTGAAAGGCAATTTCATGGGGTTTTTTTGTAGAATCCTGAGTGACTATTTTGGACCATATGTGGTTGGTGAGACTGCGTTTCGGAAAATCCACAACTATTCGGATGATCGCATGGATTCATTTCAGCTGCTATGTGCAAAAAACCTTCCTGCTCAGGCTTTTTCACAATATTGGTATTACCTCTTAGTCTTGGCCAGCCAAATACACAATGAAAATGGTCTTTGTTTCTCCATTGCAATGCTTAAACTTCCTGTCCAATCTAAAGAAGTACAGGAAAATAAACAAACAAAAAAGGGATCAAATTTAAATGCACAGCATGCCTGCAGCTTTGGGTCTGCTGTCTCTGCATTGCACTTTTAAATGTAAAAAGCACGATTCCTGCCCACATGGGGGGTATGGCCAAGAGGGGAACCAAGATGGGGATACTCTGCTTTCTATCTCCTGCACAGATTTTATTGCGTGTTTGTTCTTTCATTGTTGTTTTCTTTAGTCTAAAATAAAGATAAACTCTAGACAGAAAGCAAAGTGGCCAGGCGCCACTGCACAATTATAATTAATTCACTGTTAATGTTTCAGACATTGTAACAGAGTACATTGGAATTGCTGGGGCGGGGTGAGATTAGTTTGAGCTCTTCGTGTACAAACTACAGGAGAGTCACATTAAATACCCACTCTAATTAATGTTTTCAGAATGAGCACCAAAGGGAATAGTATGGCTTGCCACTGACAGAAAAGTTGGTTTGTACTTCTGCTTCCCAAGTTCCCGCTGTGTTCTCACCTCAAAAGGTGAGGATTTGAGAACATATTGTGCCATGACCTCAGAGGAGAATGTGCACAGCCCATTCCTAAACACTGCTTCACCGTATTACATGATCACCTTGGAAAGAAGGATGCAACTAGAGCTCAGGCTCAAATCTGGGTGTCTGCAGACGTGGGAACAGACATGATCTGATCTGGTCTGCAGAAGCTGTGGAAGTCAAAGGCTCCATTTTGTCAAGAGCAAAAGGGTTCAAGAACCCAAAAGAATGGGTTCTGCAGTGTTTTAAGCCAAAATATAGAAAGGAAACCTGGTTTCTTCCCAAAACTTGGAAATATCCAGGATCTCTTAAATTGAAGAGCGCTTAATGTAAAGGTCTCAACCATTAAACTATTTTAGCAGCTAGAGGAATGAAATAGCTTTTGTACCTCCAAAAATATCTCTGTTCACCATTTTTTCTGCTGCCAGTATTCCCTGTGGGAGGGGAAAGCTGTGATAATTGTGATTGGATACTTAATGATATGTGGTATTTATTACAAACTTTCTTAATTTTAACTAAGTCTTCCTCTGGGTATTGAGTCAGATTGTTCAGGCCGAGCCTCCAACACTGTTTCTGGGCCATGTGTCTCTCCAATACAGTGTACTTAAGCTCTGGGTCTCAGGTGTAAAAGAGCCCTTTGTATGTTGAGTCTGAAGGCAGCTGAAAGTGTGCCTCTGCTGGCTGGGTGTTGCCATTAAATATAGTTTATACTATATCATCATTTATGCAAAGTGACAAAATCCCCATTAAATTTCTGGTGAAACCTGGTCTGCTGTAGAACATTATTAGAGTACTTATTAGTACTACATTTTTCATCATGGATGTAGCCTCAATATCCTAATTTATGACCATCTGGTCTCCAGTCAAGAACAGCCCATATGATCAAAATGCAGCTTCCCTAGGTCAGCTAATACATAACATCCATACTGTGACTTAAAGAAGAGGACATAGTCCTCTGTAAAAAGCCATAAACACCTCTAAGGGAACTTTGAGAAAAGAGGGGTGCCCTTCCACAGCCCCTTGAACAGCACACCCAGCAGGGCCAGTCATTGTATCTGTTTATTCGTTGGTGTTTGGCAATGGTAACGTTCATTTCATTTAGGATTTGATTTGTTTATGAACTAATAAATATGATTTATAAAAAGTGCGTGTGGTTCACTAATTACTGCACATATGGCGTTTTCATTTTGTAAAACTGGCATTTGCTTTCTATTATGATTATGTCTCCGTTCACCAGTGCTAATTAGTTTGATTAGACAGATAACTTTAACCATTATTAGGACTAGATTAGAGGAACTTTGCATGCAGGGGAATGCAGGGAGAAAGGGTTCATCACCAGTGAAGATAGGTCAGCAACACAGAGATTGTTCCTCATTAAATATTTTAAAATTAGTTTTTGTTTTGTTTTCCACATAGAAGAACTGAGAAGCATTCACATTTAGCTACTTACAAAAATCCAATTAAACACAGTTGTTTAGCATGAATTTGTTAATCAGAGTTAATCTTTCCAATGAATGCATAATTTGGAATCTGTGTCTAAAATGTTCATTTAAGGATAAGCATATTACAGACAAATAAAATATAAAATGAGATTCTCTTCCTTGGAATTGACTCTCAATATGGAGCAATATTGACTGTTTCGTGTTGATTGTCCTGCATGCTGTGGGACAGAAGTGAAATTGGATAAAGTCTAAGAAATGCCACAAGAAAACCAATGCCACCTGTGGTGGGCCATATTTTTCCCAAGAGCCTCTGAAAATTGTTGAATAGTGTCATCTGAACTCTTCAGAATGAAAATAAAAATGGAGAAAGGGAAACTCCTATTTTCATCCACTTTAGGAGAAAAATAGTTATTCAGGGCTGCAGAAGTTTGATATTATTTTATTTCTTCATATTTTCTTTCATAATTTCTTCAAATTTTATTTCTTCTATCCTGAAAAAGAGAGGCACATTTTCTTTTATCAATTAATTAGAAATTACCTTAGTGCATTAAGAGAGTGAAATGTGAAATATGTCCTTTAGAAAGGAGACTGGTACTCAAATTAGTGATCGTGGGTGGTTGTTTCTTTAAGATGGCCACTCATTTGACTTTGGCTGATCCCCCTGCATTCATCCATTTTCAGGGTAATTAATTGGTTTGGTAGGAGATGGGATGGTGCCCTGCTATGGATGCACAATCCTGCTGAATCTACTGGGTCTCTCCTCGCTGTGCTCATGTGCCAGTGCCATTTGTGAGTGACCCTTTTGGTTTTTTTTTTTGTCTTCAAAGCAATTCATAAGGGAACAGAAAAGTTCTTTCCCATCTGAAGAGAATTGTGGGAATATTGAAAAAGACATAAAACTGCTATTGAAGGGCGAACACACAGAGAAGCAGTAAAGTAGATTGTTGCAGTATTTACTCTCTCCCTGGCTCTTCTGGAGGATGCCTCCTGCCATGCCTTTCAAAGAAAACCCCAGACAATTTAAATGTCAAAGTCTCAAATTTCAACATGCATCATTATTGTCGGTAGCATTTGCTCCAGGAAAAGTTTCAAATTTGCCATTTCTGTATCTTAAAAGAATGTGAACAGGATGGCCAGATTCTGAGATGGTATAAATTGGCAGAGGTTCGTTATTTCAATGTGGTTATCCTGTTTTACACCAACTGAAAATCTGGCCCTGGAGAATGAATATTTATGCCATGCCAGAGAGGTTTGAAAACCCTTTTTTAAAAAATGAGAATGAATAAAGAAAGGGCTGGGATATGCTCTGTGCTGATGAACCCAAAGCCAAATATGACCTCCCCTTGACCTTTTTTGCATTTAAGTTGAAAAAGGCCATTTTGATACATTCCACTGGAGCTTAAAATGCCTATATTTCAATTCCAAAGGTCGAGCTCTCTCCTCAGTATACTGTATGACCCAGCCTTGGTGGCTCCCCATTGATGTTGCTTGACTGTACTTCTTATATGCCATTGACTGTTTACTGTTTTTCTAGCAAATATAAGTGAAAGAGAAAGTTCAAATGATTTTCAGCTATGTGCAAGTCCTGCTTCTGATTATGTCCCCTGTGCTTGGTGCAGAGTTAATGGCTCCAAACTCATTAAGTCTCCTAGAAATTTCAGATTACTGTGTTAACTATACCTTAATCGATGTATTTGTCTTTTATTTATCTCTTTATAAATTCCACTCAAGCCTTTTTGAAGTTTTCTTTTATCACTATGCCTGATATCACTGAATTAAGTAATTTTTCTTTACCCCTTCTGTTTTCTTTCCCCTTTTGAGGGTTTTGGATACTTTTTTTTTTCCAAATTCCCAAAGTGAAAGGGAAGTATTTCCAGGAAATGATGTTTCATGTGTGTTTTAAAGAAAATCTCCACATCTTCAGTGGATGTGAGCACCGCCTCACCTGGATGAAGGGGCAGGAACTGGCACTTTTTCAAATCTTTCTGAAACTTCCCATCACTGGAGCTTTGTCAATTTACATCATCAGTGCTCCAAATTAAAAAGGTAGCCAGGCTTTTGTGGCTTAGAAGGCACACATCTGCCCACCTTCCTCTGGTCTTGAAACAGCCATTATAGTGGTGGTTCCCAAAAAAGGGTATAAATGCAGTCCCATCAAGCAGGCTGACAGGCCTTGATAATAATTTCTCTAGATAGAATTGCAAAGTAATCACCATCTCTAATAGCCTCTCCAATTACTTTATAGAATAATAGTTTATTATAAAATCTGTTTTAGCAGCCTATTTTTATCCTCTCCCCTTGAAAATTAAGTCAAACACATGAGAAATGTGGAACATTTTTGCAAAACTAAGAGATTGCTCCTGCCTAATAACATAACCAGTCACGAGGCTCTTTTAACAGGTATGTTGTAATTTCTGTCAATTAACACAGCTTTTAGTGAATCACTGGTGATGAGCAGTTTGCTGAGGGCCCTGACACCCTGCTCCTGTTGGGATGTGCCTTACTGCACAGCCCTCAACAAACCAGGACCAGATGTTCTTGTCCCACCCCTTGGCCATGTCTAGGTTTCCCTCCAGTGATCAAATGAGAGGGAATCCAGTCCAACTGGAAAGATAAGGCGCAGACTCCTTCCAGTGTGAGGAGAATTGATAAGGAGCAGATCGATACATAATCCCCTTCAGTGGGCAGCAAGGCCCACCGTCTTAACAGTGGGACATCCCCTCCTTCTCTCCTTCCACTAAATTGCAAAATTTCTGTAGTGGAAAGAGTGTAACACTGCAATTAGGTGGTAGAAATCAAACAGAAATAAAATTTGAGGGGAGAAGTGTATATATGTATTGAACAAAGGCCAAGCAGTATATTTTCCTTTAATTTCATCCTTGGAAGGGGCACCTGGGTTTGGTGACAATTTCATCACAGTGGTACATATCCAGGATACCAGTTCCAGCCTGAATATGTAATATTTGGCAAAATTTAAAGCAACTGGAATTGCTGGGAAATGTCAGGCAGCGTTAAGAGTTGGCAATGTTACCAACTGGAATTATAATGAAAACCTAATAGGCTCTTGACCATGGAAAACCACTTGGACAAGCACATGTACACACAGCTCATGTAAATAGGTGGAATTCTGTAAAGCCCAATATAGCTGCAATTAAATACACTGTCAGAGCACTCGGGTCTGTGTCCTTAGTAGTTTTTTCTAGTTCAGCTATTTGTTCAGTGTTACTTTAGTTTTTCACTGCATGCTTTGTTCGCGTTAGCAGTGAAAAACTAAAGTAACAGTTCAGTTGTGAGATAAAAACGGACTCACCTTTCATTGGTACCTGCCAAGTAGCATCGGAAGGACTATTTGTAATCACAATTCATTCCTGGAACTTGGAGAGTAAATATCACTGAACAAATTGTGTGTCTAGCTCTCGATGTCTCCATCCACACCTCTGCTTTCTCTGGAAGGATTCACCTGTGGGTTTCTCACTCTGTGCCCAGCTTCTGGAGCTTCAGAAGTCTCTGGTGGCAGCAAGCAGCCTGAATTCCCTTTCTGAGAATTTTCCATCTATTTTATTTGAGGTATTTCCCAGACTCCCTCTCCCAGACCTTGGACTCTCTTATTAGGATGGTGACTCCATCTGTTTCAGCTTTTGTGAAAAGGATAGAAGAAAACATAAGTGCTAATTATCTCTTTTCTTTGTAAGATGAGATGAATTTTGCTTGATGTCATGGTAGAAACATCAGCATAAGCACCATTGAAAGCTTGGTGGGAAACAGGTTAACTCTGTTTTTTTACCATTGTTGCTCCCAGTGCAGAAACTTGGTACAGAAATCAGGTTAAGCAATATAAAGGTTTATTTCCCACAACTGTCCCCAAACTAATTCATTTTGAAAGGAAGAGGTTTGATGATTGAGTGGCTTGCATGAGCCAAGGAAGGGAGGAAAAGTAATTCTTGTTCCTTGGATTAAGCAAGCTTCTTTTCTGAACTTTGCCTTGGGCTTGGATGAAGGAAGCTGCTCTCGGTTTTAGTCGTTGTTTAATTGAGGGGAGTTGTTTAACTTTTGTTATATTTTTCCCTTAAAAAGGCAAAAGACACCTTGGATTTATTTGTTATTACTTTATAGCAGCAGCCATATTGTGTGACGTGTTTCCCAATCAGAAAGTACATTTATGAAAGGAATTATGTGATGTTAACCCTGCAATACCCAGACTGGACTCAGAGATCCAGGGCTGGTCCTTGAAAGCCAAGGCCCAGCCCTCACTCTTACACTTTCGAGAAAGAGGAGCTCATAGGGCCAGGACAGACAGTTAATTCTGACAATGCAAAAGGAGAAAAGACAGTTTATGAATACAAGTAATTTCTCTGTAGGCAACACAGCAAATGTGAGGCAAACAAATTTGCAGTAAAAGTAAAAATGCATAGGAATTCAGTTAAATCTGAATGGGAGGATGTAGCATTCTTCTTTCCTCTGAACAACCTGTAGTGGGAGAGAGGATGATATTTCGAGGCTAAGAGGGTTTTTTTGCCTCTTATACTCTTATCCTGTGTATTATTTTTCCTCTTCTACTTTGACGTTATTTTCAGGTGGTTTTCATTCTGCCTTTCGCAAATTGTTTTGTGTGCACTGAGTCATGGGCTTGTGTTTTCAGAAAGGTTGTCAGTCACAGCTATTCTCATGCAGCAATGATATGATTAGCTCTGTTTTTTTTACTGTGAAGTATTAATTTAACCCAAGTTTGAACACAGTGAAAAAAGAACTATCAGTGGGTGAATGTGCCAGCTTAAAAGCAGAGACACTGTGTGGGGTGAGTGGTTGCCTGCCTTTGGGATTGTGGGAAAGGATGGCAAGAAAAAGCAACCCCACATGTGAGAGATCCTCATGCACTGATGTGCATGGGAATATCTTAACAGCCCTTAGTCTAACCAGTGCCTGGGGAGGTTATGAGCACAGGGCCCTCCACAGCCCTGTTGTCTCAGAAACCTGGTTCTGGCATTCCCAGCCTCACAGCATGTGCCTGGATCTTCTCTGCAGGCTCACTTCTGTCTGGCTTGGGGGGTCAGTAAGGTGCCTGGTTTGTGGGTGTCTCCAGGGGTTTCTCCCATCAGCTATCACACACATACCTGCAGTGGTGAGGCTGCCAACAAACAGAGAGAAGAGGTGGCGCTGCCTGGGTCCCTAAGGGAGCCTTGATTGCCATATCTTGACATGTCTTATTGCTGCCTTTTTCTTCCACTCTCTCCCCTGTACCTGAAATTTGATTGGTAATCGACCAATATGGGCTGAAAAAGTGGTGTCAGCCTGAGCTGTGAATTGACCTGCTTTTGTCAGTTTGTCACAGTTTTATTGCTGTTTTAGCACAATGCGTGCGAGCTCAAGCCCTGCGCTTCTGTCACCTAGAGAAAAAGCCTGGCAGGCTCATGTCCTCAGGAACAGTGTCCCAGTGCAGAGGGGCCAGGTGTTCCTTTTCCCTTCACCAGCTGATCCAAACTTCACATTTTCTTTCTAGTCAAAGAGCAACCTAAAGCCAGAACAACCTGCAGGTTCATTGTGTTTACCCCATCTCCAACACTGCCTGGAATTCACTTGCAGTGCTACTCAGTAACATTGCCTTGAGAGCAAGATGAAAATTGTGTCCTCAACTAAAAGTGGCCATATTGGGTTCGTCTCTTTGCAAATGCTAAGTTTGTTACAGGAACAACAGCCTGGATTGTTTAAACGAAAATATTTCAAATGTAGGAAATGAGGAATAAGAGAGAATTCCAAGGCCTTTTATGAAAGACTCATCTTAAAAGCTAATCTAGCTTTCTGCACAGTGGCAAATAGATCCGACAGTTCACCCAAAACCCAGCTGAAAGGATGTGTGTTTATACCTCTTATTTATACTGAGATTTCAAAATAAGCTTTTTGAACAAGCTGTGATCTTTTATTTGGTTTCCTTAAGCTAAGAGTATTGCAGTGTCAGACTCTGTTTTCTTAATTGATTATAGCTTTGCCGTTCTCATATTGCAAAGCTTATGATGAGCACATAATGTGTTGCCCAGTGCTTCTGCAGCTTGGCCCAGAATTTGGCTTCAAGTACCTTTTTCATATCTTTGTTTCTGACACAAATATCTTGTGTTGCTTTGGATAAATGAATCCTTTCCAGCAGCCCAGGGTGCTTGAAAATAGTCATGATCCAGACAGCACGTCCGAGTGACCCTACGAATAGCAAACATGGGAATGCAGCTCAGCATGCATAAGCAACTCTACAATAGTAACTTAGTGTGTGCAGTCCAGCAGGTGGGAACAATCCAGAACTAGGTTGATAAAAGAGCTGTTGAAAGTGTTATGCAAGTAACAGATCTGAGTGACTTCAGTTTTGTTTTACACCTGCAAATTCTTTATTATTATTATTATTATTATTGTTTTTATTGTTATTTTATGGAGCAGTTGCCATTACCTAGCTTTGCGGACCTGTGTTATTTTTCATCAACAACATCCAGTCTGTTGTTTAGCTTGTTTTTCTGGAAGCTGTTCCTGTCTCTGCACCTCAGCTCCTAACTCTAACCCATATCTAAGTCATCTTGCACCTCACTGCTCCTCCAGCTGCTCTGTTCAGATCATGAAATCGTTTTACAAGCAAGAGCCTCAACCCCTGAGTATCCTCAACAAGCCCTCCACGCTATCAGTTTTACTCTTGGAAAGGGATAAAGTAAAGCTCAGAGTGTGCGAGACTCCAAAGATGATGAAAATGTTATTGTTATTTCAAAATGTTATCCCCATATGTTCAGGAAACAGAGCGACGATCAGGTTGTATAATTGGCTTCGCAAAAATACCTGCTTGAGTAGGTAGAGTGGGGTGGATATGAGGGGGGGGAACCAAAACCTTTCTGTTCAAAAAATGATGCGATATTAAGCCGCTGGGAGGAGGAGCGAGCCGGAGGGCGATGCCGAGGGCGGGCTGGTCCCCGCGGGGCCGGGGCGGACATCTAGCGGTGGCACGGCTGCTTACAGGGGCTGCGGCGCTGCTGGGGATGCAAACTCTTCCTTCCCCGCACCGGCAGCATCCTCAGCCTCCCGGCCGCATCCTGGTTTACAGCCCCCTCCTCGTCCTGGCCTCCCTTCCTTCGGGAAGGAGCGCCGAGGCTCCTCGGAAAAGCGGCAAGGAAATTTCATTTATATTCTCCTAACCTGGCCCTCAGTTCCTCCCCGTCATTATTTCCTTCGTGTTCACTGCACTGCATGTCCTGTAACGTTTGATTTATTTTTTTAACCTATTAAAGCAGAGATTTTAATTGTGCAACAGCTCATTTCCCAAAGAATTTCAGAGGTCTGCTGTCACCAGCGGTGTCACCTTCCTGAGGTATCCTGCCTTTAACAGCCCTCCCTGAAGGACTTCTCCAGCCTCCTTGAGGAGCCACAGTCTCTTGAGGATGTATGTAAAAGCATTGCTGAGAATTAATATTGAATATTTAATAGTATAAAATACTCAGTGTCCCTGTAAGCCTCGAGTTAAGGAATGCACGAGTCCGGGCCCAAAAGGAGGCTGAGCAATAATTGCACGCAGTGTGGCAATTGTGGTTTAGGTTGTCCCCTGCTAGTATTAAATCTCTAAGATGCAGGGAAAACATGCCACAAATCTTAGATTCCCTTCCATCTACCCTCTCTTGCACCAAATTGAGTATTTAAGGCACCCTTCCTTGTGCTTCTTTTTGTCTGTCTGTCTGCCTTTCTCAAAATAAAAGGCAGGACCTATCCAGTCAGATGCAGTGAAACAAGAAAATGCTCAGACATTTTAATACCCTGGAGCTACCCCTCAGCAGATAAAATGACTCAAAATGAAATTTAAAGCACATCTGATTTACCTGTTGTTTGTGTGACTCAAATACCTATGTTTAATTTTGTCTATGGATTGGAAAAAGTTAATTTCAAGCCTTGTTTCTCTTGCTAGCAGCAACAACCTTTTAAACTGAGTATTACTGGTGAACCATATAGAGCTGGTTTAAAAAAAATGCTTTTCAGTTCCACCATGCAGTTGTTCGGACGACAATTATGGCAGCTGAAGTTTAATCATAGTGTTTGATAGCTCATTTTCTCAATGTCAACACGAGGCACTGTTAAAAAAAATGAATTCTTTCATTTGATAAGCTGGCTCCAGAGCACTGGGCTCATTCAATAGGAAAACTCTTTCACAGGGCTGCAGCATGCATGGTTTTTCTCTTTCCTTTTTTTTTTCCCTTTCCTTTTTTTTTTCTTTTTTTTTTTTCTGAAAGCCACCCAAGAAGAGATTAATCACAAGGGGGAAACTCAGCTTCACCCTCTAGCTGCAGGTCGCAATTTTTATTTGTATGGAATTGGCTTTTGGAAAGCTGAAGGCTGCCTGAGGGCACGGACCTGATATAAGAAGAACCTGAGAATGAAGCAGCAGGGATTGATTAGCCTACTTCATATCCCACACTCCATAAGCACACTCCAACCGCAATCTAACACACCGCTGAGCTGAATAGACAAGAGAAATTGGATTCCTTCCTAATATTTAACCTTCAAGTCAGCTCCAACAGTTGTTGATATGTTGTTCTACCAGCAAGTAACAGTCGCTTTTTTATTCCAGCACCCACCCACACACATATATATACAGTTTTATAAGTTATATGCTATATATTTACATATTTTCCATTTTCAATCTGTTTCAGAGCATGGTTTACCTAATCCATTTCAGTAAAAGTTTCAAGGAAGAACAAACTGACCAAACAATTATGCATAAAGCTGTAGTGACGGAAGGGAGAGAAAGAGAAATAAAAAGTAGAAAAAACTCATTGTCTGTTTCATGTCTTTCAAGGTCTTTTTCACACAGTCATTTTTATTTTACCTGTAATTTTCCCACTTCATTAACTGTAGGGATAGTCAGGATTCTATCTAGTGGTATGGATGCTGCTGGCACTGCCATCTTGGAGGTTTTGTTTTAGATTTTTCAGTGTAGATGAGATGTTTTGGGGGAATATTTGCTTTTACTGGAGTTTGCAAACCCGCCAGAAGGCCCTGTGAAACCTAGGCTGTTCAGTGTGGTTCATGAGGCTCTTGTTGGGGTTGCCCAGGGCCCTCATCGAGCCCCTTGGAAAAGCTCCCCTTTCCAGCATGAGGGAAAGCTCAGAAGGTGATGCAGAATGGCCAGGAAGTTGTGATCTCAGTGGGGCATTTGTGGGCCTGGGTCTCAGAGAAGGGCTCTGGGAGAGGGGTTCTCTTTAGCAAAGGCTGGTTCTGGGGGATAATCCCTGCTCTGGAAACGTGCCCACCCCACTTTGCCAAGGCCTGACATGCTGGGCAGCCCCTGGCAAACTGCTGGGATCACTGAAAGGCTGCCTGGAGGCTTGCTGACCTCCCTAGGCTGCCTTCCCTCTGCTGGAGCTGTGGAGCTGCAGCCATCTCAAGCTCCCCATGGGTTTTATCCACCCAGCTCATGGACTATGGGCTGCCTTGGCTTCCAAGCCCCCACGAGGGCTGAGCTTCCACCCTCTCTCTGCCAGGATCCCCACAAGCTCCTGTGTATGTGGGATGTGACACACTCCCCATGGGGTTCTCCAAAGGGGAATTTTTTAAAATATCTGTCTTAGGGAAAATTCACATTTCTGATTCTTCATTTATGTTTGGAATCAACAGAAAATGAGAAATTGGGATTTTTCTCAAAATGGTCATTTTGATTCTTATTTAGCTCCACAGCTTTTGTTCTCTCTGAGAAACTGAAGTGCCCTTACAGGGACTCCTGAGGAGGAAAGAAAGTCTGTGGCAGTAATGAGGACTCTTCTGCTGCTTGATTGTCACAGGGTGAGGACATGGAGGTAGGAAACACTGGCTTGGCCATCCTATTTACTGCAATGGCCAGAGAGTATACCAAATTCCTCTTTACTCTGTGCAGAAGGCACCAGGGAGCAGTAATTATGAAGCCTTCTCACACTGTGTAACCAGCCTAGATCCTCTAGAATTGGGCACTGTCATTTTGTAGCTCATTGTGAAAAAAGGTTGTCTTAATAATACAGTCTATTGGGAGAATATGCTGCTGAAACTGCTGCAAGCAAAGTGAAATTTTCATGTAAACATCTTCAAATATTTTTATGACCCATCAGCTTGAGTTTTATAAGTCAATGTATGAGTGAATACACAAAGCTTCTCTCTTTGTTTGCATATCCTGCCTCTACTGAGTTTTAAATGTTCATGCTATGTGGACAAAATCCAACTCTACATCTGTTTATGGCATATGTAGGAAGCATCATCTCCAAGATTTTTTTTTCTTGTCTAGTTGAGCTCAGTAGCTTTGTGAAAAAGAGCTCTCAAGACCTGAGCTAGTTTCCCTGTACCCTGACCATGATTTCCCTTACAGGCTTGGGATCCTCTGGATTTCTTGACATTTCATGGTCAAATAGGACAGTAGAAAAAACTATCCCCCCTTAAGAAAAGAGACAGACATGACACATTTCACCCCAGTGATGGCCCAGATGATAATTATGCCCCTGTGCCCCTGACCACAGTGATGTGACTTTCCAGCCTGTGGATCTGGAGACTTTAACTCACAGAACAAAGCCATGTCCTGGAAAAAAGTAATAGAAATGGAACAATAAGGGCTATTCAGTAGCTTATATTGGCATTAATGAGTCTGCTGGTTATGCACCTGCTTCCTGGGGGATCCTGGATAAATCATAGAATCATAGGATGGTTTGGGTTGGAAGCGGCCTTAAAACATCATCTCATTGCAACTCCCTGACATGGGCAGGGACACTTTTAATTTGACCAGGTTGCTCAGAGTTACATCCAACCTGGCCTTGAACACTTTCAGGGATAGGGCCTCCACAGCTTCTCTGAACCTGTTCCAGTGCCTCAGCACCCTCACAGTAATGAATTTCTTCCTGATACCTATATCCCACAAGCCTCTCATAAGACAGCATTTCCTTCTGTGTGATTTCAGCATTTAGTCTACAAAATCTATGGATCTGTCTATCCCAAGTGTCTATCCTAGGTCTTATCTCTCTGTGGTTTGAACTGATGCTCTAACACAAAATTTCACCCTAGTATTTTTTTACCCCTTGTATGGACATACTGGAGCTATTACTCAAGGCCAGGCCTCACTCACCAATTTGATTATTTCTGTTACTGATTAAGAAAGAAAAGGAATGCAGGAAAGGCAAAATGGGGTTTGTTTTAAAATATTTTTGTGATGCAGCATTTGACAAGTGACAGAGCACTACTGCCTTCACGATGGAAAATAGAGATTTAGCAGTCTCAAAAAAATTGTGGGAACAAGCTGATTTGATCATGATGTTTGTAAAATGATCATTATGTTTCATTTTTATAAGGCTGAAGTGCTTTCATGGGATATAAAGTGTTTGGTTGAAAGGAAGCACTGGGACTATATCCTAAGAAGTTACTTTGATATAGTTAGATATTTTCATTTGTTGGAATTTTTGCTTTGTCTGAAACTTTGACTGTTCTGATGTGGGACTTTCCTGAGGAATTAAAGCTGTGGCCTTTCATCTGCTCCAGTGATATGGGTTGTGATTCACAGGGGCACTGATGGCAATAAACAAAGCAATTCCCTTCCCTGTGCACTGGAAGAAGCTTTGCCGTTGCATTGGCTTTTTAAATGCCCTCATTTTGTGTGTGTGTGTACATACACATTTTATATGTTACTGTTGCTCTGCCTTGATTCTGCACATTCACAGCAATCTGCTGCTACTAATAATTCCCTGGACTGTGCTAGCCATACCTGCCAGGTAATTCGGGATCCTTCCCCTGCAATCATGCTTTCCTGATGGCAAGTACCTAAGACTGCAGGTTATAGAAAAAAGCTATTTTTCTATGTTGAAATATGTGTTTGTGTGGGGACCCCAGCACATCCCAGCACCCTGGCAATGGGGGGGAGCGAGAGTGTTCCACATGGGCAGCAGAAACAGAGTTACTCCTGAAGTGCTTGGGAGACATTTGAAACATCTCCCCCTTTTGATATATATTGCTGTTAAGGTGCTGCTTGCAAATTTTGTAACTAATAGTCTCACCTGATATTTCTAACAACTTAATGAGTGCTGTGACAAATGTAAATAGCGCTTCAGTAACACAAGTTTCCAGTTTGTATTAAAATGGAAGAAGGCCTTTAGTAAGACATAGCTCCTGCTGGGCTGTGTGCTGTAAAACCTCATTTGAGCCTGTGCCTGCACCCGGGAGCTCAGAGCCCAAACAGGCGAGAAGGATTTCTGTCTTCATTTTTATAAATGAGAAACTGAGGCAAACGAGTCATGAAGTGCCGTGTCCAGATTGCATGGAGACGGTGTAATAGAGCCAGGAAATGTATTGTGCTATCTTCCTGTCAAAGAGATGTGTTGCTTTCCTGACCTTACTCTTATGGAAACCTTGCGTGAGGTGAGTAGCCTTTCAAGAGTGGGATGCCAGACTGTATTTCTTTTTCCCAAAATAAATTTGTCCGTGCCACTAGAAGCTCACCAGTAATCAGGAAATATTGCTTTCCAAAGAGACAAGATGCTTATCAGGTAGCAGAGCTGCACAGGGTGGCTGGTGCTGGAGTACAAGAGGTGAGGGTGGGCAAGAGGCAGCTTCTGCCCTTGGAAAAGCCCCTTTTTGGTCACTGTGAATCTCCATCAGCCCCCAACACCAGCCAAAATTCCCCTGCTTGCCATCCCTGGCACTGCTCGTGCCTGTTTTAAGCCCTGCTGTCACTGCTAGTGAGCAGTGAAATTGTTGTATGAACAGTATTGCTTGAGTTAAGCACATGTAATGACTACCCAGAAAAAAAAGTATAAAAGGAGACTTAGGTCAAATTTACCACAGGAAGATATAAAAAATAAATGCAATTAGAGTGGAAATGAGAAAAGCATAAGAAAAAAAGTAATAGCAATTAGATGAAGTGTTAAAAATGCTGAGTTTAGCTGAAGGAAGCCTTATCTGAAGCAACATCCAACTGTTGGCCCTAATCTCATCAACACCCAGACCCTAATGCTGGTAAAATCCTGTAGTGCAGCTGAACCCTGTTGAACACAGGCTACAGCTTGGCCAGGGCAACCTTTCTCTGCTGGTAATAAAATGCTCTACAAAGTAATTCAGTAATTCTAAGAAGCTCCATTCATGATTTTGCAAAAACTGCCACTCTGTTCTGGGTTTCAGACTAACTTGAGAGGATTTAAGCATAGTGTTAGGAATGCCACTTCCGTGGAAAAGCCGTAACCATGAAGGAAAACAGAAACAGGAAATAATGAGGAAAGCTCTGTGTAAAGCAGGAGAATTCTCCAGGTGCTCTGGTAAGAGCATGTTTTATTAGGCATGATTATTTTCTGTGCTGTTTATTCAATCACAGCATCATCTCCATCCTCCTTTCCCTCATCTCCTCTGCAGTCACTGCTACTTCACATCATGCACAATGGAAGTGGATACATATTTACTCACCCTGACCCCAAAGTAAGTTTTGTGGCATCTGCACCCACTCGCTGTTGTTCGATGTGTTATGCCAACATTCAGATTCAGCGTGTGAGCGATGTACTGACTCCAGCAAAGTGGGGTTTGTTCAGTCACAGCCTGTCATTCCTGCTGAGCCAGCTGTGTGCCCTGCTGGCTGCCACCATGGCAAATATGGCCTTTTTTGCTGCACACCTTACCAAAGGATAGGACCTGTTCTTTTTCTGTTTCTGTACATCCACTGCTTCGTTCTTCCTTTTTGGTTTCCCATCTCGCCGTGGAATCTTTTCTTCCAAGGTTCTGCTTCTTGTGTGTTCTCCATCTATATTCTTGGTGTTCTCCATCTATATCGTCATCCACACAGATTCCCACGATGACTTACTCTTCATTTATTGGTTCCTCTTACTTTTATCCTATTCTTTTAGCACCCACCTATTCACAGGTGCTTCACTCTCTCCTTTTCATACAATCCTATCCCACAGATGATGCCCAGGACGTGACCCACAGCATCTTTATTTAGTTTGAATTCAGTAGTTCTTCCCAACGAAAGCAACCTCAAAACATTTGCTGCTTTTTTCACACTGATTTTTGGGTTTTGTAAGTTCTCTTGCCAAGACACATCTTTTTGACGGGCTCAATTTCTTTACACTTCTTTCCAGCCAAACTAGCATAATTTTCTCTTTGAGATGAGCAGTTTCTCTGTGTCCACTCATTTCACCTGACTTCTGGTTGCTGATGAAATCTGAAAGTAAGCTCTGCTGGACAGCAGGACATCTATTTTATCAGACACACAGATTGTGTTCCTTTGCATGTTATACTTAAGAATGTAACCTACTTGAGAGGCCTTTAGACCATGTGCCAAGTAATGACTACATTACACTACAATTATATATCCACACTTTGAAGAAAATGCTGTTTCTGTTGTGACACTGTTTTCATCCAGTCTAATGGGTTTTATTCCCTAGGAAAGCAAAAGATCAGAATGCTTCTATTAACCTTGCTCTCCTAAATGTTTGAGTAGTTAAATTCTAGGTCATTATATTGATTCACAAGGCATCAAGTAAATTCTGTGGTTGGTAAGTATTTGCCAGTTGACTAGGCTTTATCCAATTCCATCTTGCTCCTGCAGCAGCATAATATTTCCATTGCAGTCAGCTTATGGGTGCAAATGATCCCATCTGCATCTTGATTTATTCCTTACTAGTTGGAAATATGCAGTGTCAAGTATTCAGTGAATTTTGCTAGGTCCTAATGAGGATTCAGTGTAACAGGATTTTCTCCAGCTTCAGTCTTGTAGAAAAGTTTCTCTGCATATCTGTCTTTTCAAATCAGAAAAGATACAGTGTGCTGCTATATAGTGTATTTTACTTCCAATAAAGTTTTAGGCTATGCTGAAGAAAAAGACAACTGTGCACTTCAGTCTTACCACTTATACCACTGTGGTATTGACAAGAAGCAGAAAAAGATGGTTGGAAAGATGAGGATTAACTCCTGAGAAGATGGAAAGAAGGGGTTTTAAGGCCTGTTAACTCTCTTGAAACAGAAGATCAGTAAAAAACAAAAGGTCAATAGCAGAATTTAGGGCTCAAAAAGGCTGGCCTGAGTTGCTCAGTGCACAACCCATATATTTAAGTGGTTTGCTAGACCAATGTTACTAGAACATATTGTTTTCCTCCCTAAATCCTTTCTTTTCTGACTTATATGCATTGGAGAGGAAGTGAATAGCTCCTTTTTTTATGTCACCAAAAGGCTCTGTCTGGATTGATAGGAACCACAGCAGCCTTCATGGATCACAGGAACTTTTTTTGTGATGGCAGTGTCTGGCCCTGACCACATTATTCACTCATCTGGGCGTTTGTCAGTCCAGGTGTTTCAGGCCTGGTCCTGCTGCTTGTTTAAGAGTGAAGTGCCAAAAGGTGCAGTTGCTGTTATGAACAGATATCCACTCGGTTGCCGAGTTAAAATCAGATTGTCACTGTTTTAAAATTCTGATAATGCTGTCCATCACAATAAAATGTGATAATGCTTCCTGTAAAGTTGCTAATCCTTGTGCTTGTGCAATGTTATGTAGTAATGCTCCTGACCAGCGTAAGCATGGAAATTTGGTTATTATGTAGAAGAGTTATAATAAGAAATATGACTGCAAAAGCAAAGCAGTCAGTTGAAATTGGTCTGTAATTAAATGCTTAGAAAATTCTGTGCTTAGCTCATTTTAAAATCAAGTGCTTCTTTGTAGCAATTTCCTTTCTTTAATTACAATTTCCTGTCTAGTTTGACATTTACAATGCAATCTTGGGGGACATGTTTGTGATTTATTATTCTTGCTCCTATCAGGATATCACTCGGCAGAAATGAGTTTATAAAATAAGAGCTCAAATTATTATGGCCTTTGACCAATAAAGCTGGCTCATAATTTCAGGCCTGAGAAAAGATTAACATTTTTGACAATCAAATGCAGAATTACCAATGGGGGACAATTTTGAAAACTATTTCAATTTTCTGAAACACTGTACATTTTTAATAAGGAATTTATAACTGGTGATATATCGGAGCACAGGCTTAAGAGTAGAAAGAGCAACAGCGAATTGTAAAGCAAACCTGAAAGGAAGACTTTAACATCTAACATTGTTTAGCCTCTTCTGAATGAAATTGAAACTGCTAAATCAACACTACTTGAAAATTACCTAATGGAAGAGATATAAAAGCTCAGACAAGTTCACAGCAGTGCACTCTCCCTTTTCTTTAGCATTCCTGACTCCCTAGGCTAATTTGTCTGGAGGAGCCAGGAGAAATTTTTCTGGTTTTGGTCGGGTTTATTTTTTTCAAATCTTACTGAATAAATTTTTTTCTTGGTTATTATTTTTCTTTTGGGGTCTCATTTAGAGAAACAGATGCCCCTGCTAAACTGCATAAACATGATCTATTCTGCTGTCACCACTTTTCCGATGACTTTCTTTGTCCCCGATTCAGGAAAATGTCATTGTTCAGGACAACACAGAAGTCAAAATGAATTCTCTGTGACTTGTGCAAATGTTCGAAGTTAAATGTGAACTTGTCTGTAACACAAAGTAGGCACCCTGCCTCATGTGTTGGGAAGAGTCAGTTCTCAAAAGCTCTATCCAAAGTGGTAGGTGTGTTTTTAGTGTTAATTTGATGTAATGTCAGAATGGATGGCCTATAAAGTTATATTGAAGGAGAGAGAAATGGTATTGGCAGGGAAGAAAATCTGTATCTTTGGAGATCTTTAAAACAGCTCGTGTACACATTGCTAGGAGGTGCAAATGCTTAGCACCTCTCAAAGTCAGGCTGCTTTTATTTAGATGCCAGCATATAGAGTTAAGAGCCTATTTTTAAGTGCTGTGAATTAAAATCATTATTTTAAAGAATCTGTCCTCCCTCATGCCCAAGGAGAAAAGATGGTATTAGTTACTTTGTTTCAGTAAGGCAAAAGTGAGAAAGTGGCAGGGCTCTGACTCCAAGTAGTTCCTGGGATGGGGGCAGGGCTGGCAGTCCTGCCACGGCGTTTCCTGGGCCCCCCTCGCCTGCCTGCACCGTACTCAGTTGTGAGCACACCAAACTTCTGTCTTCCCAAAGCTCTCTCAAAGCAAATAGCATTATTCCATGGGGTGTATTTTACTTCAAGGGTGGGCTTAAGTGAATGCTCAAGCATCCCCTTTCCAGGGCACCTGTCTGCAGTTTTATAGGGGAGGAAGTAATATGGAAATTGGATGCACGCTTGAAGAGGTGATCATGAGCACCTGTAGTGCTGCCCTGAGTGTCTGTGGGAGACCTTGCAGGAATGAGCGGCTGCTGTCTTCCCAGAGGAAAAACTCCAGGTAAGTCCATGGGCTGGTTAAAACATGTAGCTTGGAGGTGGGGAAAAGGAAGGTTAAAGCTATGGAACTGCATGATTTGCTTAGAAAATTATCTGAGTGGTTCTGAAAAGTGACATGGTGGTAGGAGTCTGATGCCTTATCAGGCCACCTAAAAACAGAGACTAGACAAGAGTGAGGGAATAAAGGTAGGTATTTATTTGAAGGGCCTTCAAAGGTACGCCCTGGGGAGCCAGAGGCTACTGCCAAGATGGAGCCCAGGTCGCGAGTTCTTCACACTTTTATAAGTTTGGTCTATTTTGCATGTCAAGTTCAATTCTCCAATTAAAGCTTCAGTTAATGATGTCATTTTCCCCAAGCTCTCTCAAGATGTTGGTTTACATTTTGGGCCTAGGACAGGCTGGGTGTCCTTGGAGGGCAGGCCTGGAGAGGGTTTGTTATGTGTATCTGGCCTAAGAGAGCAGCAGCTAACAGACTACAAGAAATTTCAGAGTTATACTCTAGACAGTACTCTTAGATTATAAAAGTTAAAACATAAGGTATCAAGTCAATACTTGCTAAAAAGGAGGAGAGGAAAGTTCAGTGAGTAATGAGACCAACATATTTTCATCATCCAATGTCAAAACAGAGTGAAAGTTTGATGGCTGGGTATGTTTGACTTTGGGCTGTGACCAGTGATGATGACTAGAGAACCATTTTCTCCAGCTATTTCCATTGCTTAATTGTTTTCTTGCAGAGTTACCTTGGAAAGGAGAAGGATTTGTTAACCTGTCATCTTTTCCTCTTCATACCGAGATAGAAAATAATCAGGAATTCCATTACTATCTGGTTTGGAAAGGCACGTGTTACAAACTCAAATATCTTCTAGCTATAAAAAGGTTCCGTGCAATCATAAAACTGCAGGGTTTACATAGGAGCTGCACATGCCAGTACACACCTGCCAAAAGTCTCCATTCAGTCAAACTCTGAGACATAATAGGTCATGCTCTGTCTCCTCTTATTAGACCTTGGCCAGGAGGCCGGTGCTGGCAGTTCAGTCCAAAGGCCTTTTTAAACATCATAAAAAGTTTTCCCTATTGAGTAGGAAATCCTCAGTGTGTTCTAATTTGACTTGAATTCCTAAATCTAAAGAATTAAATTACCTCTCCAAAATCTTCTCCCTTTTCTTTAAGGATTATGTTATACTCTTTAATTCTGGGCTGAGTGAATTCCCATACAGGAAGAAAAACATACTTATAAGACGAGGCTCCTCAGCTGATGTGAATCAGCAGAGCATCACTGGTGTCACTGAAATCATGCAAGTTTATACATGGCTGATTACTTGGCCCTTAGCATAACAAGGTTTTCCTAGAGCTGTGTGTTTTTACTTTGTCAAATCTTTAAATCCACATATGGATTATATACATATTTTTTACTTATGCACAGATGTTTTAGGCCCTGGATAGAAATAGTAATTTAGGTGCTGGCAGGATTCCTCAGTGCTAATGTTATTTTAAAAGTCATACCAGTTACAGTTCCAGGCACAGCCAGTGACAAATGCAGCAGCACGGCTTTGCTCAGGAATGTACCACAAATTGAGAGAAGGAGGAAGATCATTTTGCTGAATGATGATTCCCCCTTGGCATCACCACTAACTAAGTAAAAAGACTGCCATAGATAAATGCGTAATAATTCTGTTGTCCTGAGCCACAAATGGCAATTCTTTGGTGGTACCAAACTCTTCTACTTGACTTCCCTGCAGCTATAGGTGTCCTGATAGACTGAATTTACAAATATTTGTACACTTCTCTTCCATTCTTACCAACTATCTCTCATATAGCATCTAGAATTTCTGCTGCAGAAAAAGAAAGGTTCAAGTATCTCAAGGTACTGATTCCTCTTTGGCATCAATGTTCCCTTGCCTGTGGAAAACAAATGTAAAAACAGTTTGGTGGGAAAACACCTATTCTGTTGTTTCAACCTTAGCCTAGGATGCCTTCAGCAACTATGATATATTAGAAGAACAAGATTTTCAACGTGAGGTGCTTTGAAAATCCTCTCCTGAGTTCTTTATTTATGGACGTATTAGAAAATGGCCTTTTTTCCCCAGAATATGAAGAAACCAGCACTGCTTGTTATTTACACCTGAATCTTCAGGATTAGGCCTTTTCTCCCAAGTAGAGCCTTATAAATTCACATGAAGTCACACTCTGTGATCCAAGGAACTCGGGCTTTGTTTGTGTTCTTAACAGTGAAACAAGCCACATCATCTTGCCCGGACACAACATTGATTAATTCCAATTCCTGAAGAGAACCAAAGCATCAAACATTACCCTCTCAGGGTGTCTCTTGGGTGTGAGCCCAAACACAGAGCTGGTCCTTTTCTCCCACAGATCACACATGAAATGTATCTCATCTGACTCTCCTTGAAATCTGTGGGGGTTCTGTCATTAAGTCAACAGAAAGCCCACAGTTTATTATTTGTAATGTATTTCTTATTTGTTCAACCCGAGCACTCCTTTTGGTGTTTTC
The DNA here is from genome assembly GCA_013398015.1 of Oreocharis arfaki. Lineage (NCBI taxonomy): Eukaryota > Metazoa > Chordata > Aves > Passeriformes > Paramythiidae > Oreocharis > Oreocharis arfaki. The sequence continues at coordinate 148,338 of VZRR01004731.1, read as the reverse complement.
CGGGTAAGCAGAAAGTTCAAGCGGGAACCTGGTTCCAAAGTTTTTTTCCATGGATTCCAACAGCTTCTGATTCCAACACCAGCTGGAGTTCAGAACTAGGTTCAGCGTGCCTGCTTCTCTGAGTCTGCTCAGCTATGAAGAAATGGGGGAAAGGGACTGGTGTGCAGCGAACAGCAGCGCTCCTGCTCTGTGAATTTTTGCACGTTTTGCTATTTCCTAATGTTTGTTTGGATTTTGCATACTGCCCAGGCAAAATTAATTGCTTGCACATTTCTGAAAATTTAGTCCAATGATCTCTTTTTCTATTTCCTGGGGTATGTATGCTTTTGGCTGCCAAAAATAACTCTGAGAGACAGGTTACGTGGAAGCTGGGATTATCCATGGAAAGTAATAGTAGTACTCTCATGCACGAAGAATGAGCAGGCTGCCGATTGTAATATGTTTAAAGGGTCAACAGAAATCTATAAGTGGTCAAGAAACAAGACAAACATCGGCCACCAGTCTGATGGGAAAAGCAGCATCCATTAAGTCCATTAAATTTAACATTGGAATCAATGTTTAAACCACAAGAAGTAATTAGTGTAATTCATATTACAGACCTTTGGATTTTTGAAACCAGGTTTAATTATATTGAAAAATGACAGCTTCATTTTCCTTCTATGGGTAGGTTACTACCATGTTCCCGATGCTTTTATTAGGGCTGGGTGCCGATATCAGGTTTTTAATGACATTAAGCAAAGTAGTGTTTCAGCCATTTGAGGAACAATAAATCAGGTTAGATTCTTTTTCAATGGAGACAACACAGATCAAGTGGCTTTTAAATTTTTCTTTATCACTGAGAAGTGGAGCTGTTCACTGGAAACAGCAGCCCATGGGAAAAAAAACACGAGTTGTAGACTGTGGAGTGATATTTGGATTCTCTGGCTCCCTTTGCCTGCACCAATGGACATTCATGAGCTACTGCTAAGCTCTGGAAAGGTATCTCTGTAATCCTTTGCCAACACAAACTCCACATAACTTTCACTAGGTCTTTCATTAGCAGTCTCAGATTTGAAGAAAGACGGAGTGATACTACATCCTCTGGGCTTAAAACCTCTTAATATTGACGAAGATGTTGAAAGGATAGTAAATGTGGCTGTGAAGATGCACAAAAAATGTCAATTTTCAGAATATTTTCTTTGCTGGTTTTGAGGAAAGTAAAATGTTTATCTTATTTCTATCTTCTTGATGTGCTTCTACATACTTCACTTGACTCTTTCTTGAGCCACATTCCTTTGCTGCTTCTGTTTAATTTGGGATCTTTTCTTTACAAGCCAAATTTTTGCAAAGCTATTAATGAATGTAAAGCTCATGAGAAACCAGTGGTGGCTTCTCTTTTGGTTTCCATTAATGCAAAAATACTGCGTGGACATGTAAATAATTGATTTTAAAATAAGCACCTCTTGCCCGGGAACTGTTTCCTGGTTCCACCCTGTATTTGGGATAGAGGAAGGAATTTTGTATTACTGAGCAATGCAGAGAAATGGGAATGTATGTGCACAGCCTGAGTTTACAAATAAAGGTGCTGAAGCCGTGAGAACTGTGTCATTCTGCTTTTGTGTACCTCCAGAGCAACCCAAAGTGTCTCAATCAGGAGTGTGTGACTGAATGTTGTGTAGGAAACCATCAAGGGCTGGGATAACGACCTGGGTTATTTCGGTGTATGGTCGTTCATTTAAACTGATAACAAAAGTAAAGTAAAAATTTAGGTAGCTTTAACTTTTTTGAAAATATGAAGTGTCTAGCTGCTCCCTACATCAGGAGAAATAAATTTCAAGAGATGAAAATTGTGTGAGGCATCCTCAGAGACACCACAAGGCCTTGGGTCTGGCTGTTGAGGCCCAGTCATGGCGGTATTTACAGGTTTGTCTTCACCACAGTGCAGGGCAGGGATATAGTGGAGCAGTGAGACCCCAAGGAATGCTCTGCCAGGTCTTGGAAAGCAAAAGATGAGGCTGCCAAATAGGAACCCAGGCAATTTAATAGGTATTGCTGCAAAGAGGGGGATGAACCATGTGCAGGAGGGGCACCATCAATAAGCCTTAGTGATGTTGGTGCAGAAGGCAAAGGAAAGTATTGACAGGGAGTAGAAAGAAAGGGAGAAGATGTGATATGATGTGGGATCATTCTGTCAACTCTTTGGGTGAAAAACCTGTTTAAACTGGTAGAGAAGAAAGCTCAGTATCCAGGCCTGAGCAGTGCTGAAGGGCCCTGCACCAACAAGTGAAGGCAGCAGTTCTCTGTAGCACTCAGGAGTATTCTTCTGACTGTGGCGATTATGAGAGCAGGTACAAGACCTCTTTACAGGGCATGGGAAAAACAAAGGAGGAAGGAAAAGATTCCAGACCTGTAAAGAGATTTCCAGCATAGATTAGTCTTTGGGCGTGTTGATACTGTATGGATAGATGTACACTCATCGTCCTCGTGCTATTCACTGAAAAAAATCCTTCTCATGAGAGATTATTAGCTCAGGCTTGGTGCCAGTGCAATCACATGGCTTCTGTCAGATTGGAGCGTGGGCAGAGCTTGCTCATGGCTGTTTGCAATATGTGGTGTAAACATACCTAAAGAGTAATAGCAGGTGGTAGCAGAGGAGGTGGATAGAAAGGAAGACTTGGAACAAAAGATGCTAAGCTTCATTTGCTGTATGATGAGCCAAATTCATCATTGGTGTAACGCCCTGAAGTCAGTGGAGTTATAATAAAATTAGTCCAAGGAATCATATCCGTCCCTGGCACTCCGTGCAACGCCTTTGATCTGATGAGGTATAAGTCATGGCAGCATCTTGCCTGCTGAACTCACAACATGATGCCTCCAGGGTGAAACATCGGGAAAAAAACTCACAATGGCACTGGGAAGTCACGAGCTAAATTTTAAATGTACATTTCAGTTTGAAATCCTGGCAGAGTAGTACTTTTCTTCCTGCATATTTGTCCCAAATGGTAACAATATAATGAAATCTCTGGTCACACATTCAGTGCTCAGAATGGGATTAATTTCTTTCTGTTTGGCTAGTACAAATAGCTGCACATGAAGAGTTTATGCAATAGCAGAGGGGGTTATTTTGTCTTGGCAATGGTTTTGTCTGGAGCAATGGAAGAAACTGAGGTAACATGAATATTGTATTTAGCTTTCTTCATCCACAGAAGAAAAACCAGCATTTCATTTGGCACTCCCTCCTTATTAAAGTGCTCTTTTGCATTGCTTCCCAACTTCAGCTCTGCAACTCCCAAGCAGGCCAAGCACAATTCCTCTCACCTCACTCCTCCTTCCTAAAAGAAAAAGTCCAAGAAAAAAAAGCTAACACAAAACCTAGAAATACAAACCAAGTATCTCCCAAGAACCAAAGTACATTTTTCTCTCTTTTTCATTATTGGGAAAGTGCACTCTGAAGTCGTATTGGTTAAACCATCCTCAGCTGGTTTAAGTTTACCTGCCTTGAGTGAGTTCAGTGAGTGAGTTCTCAATTTACAGCAGCTGAGAATCTGGCCCTTGTTAGTAAAGGGTTTAAATAATACAGGATCAGCCACTCTTCAGGACTGCGTGTTCTCTCTGACTCTGGGATTTGGGGTCTAGAAGGCTGAACTGGCTGTCCACTGGAAGTGGTGAGTGGCAAGGAATGGGTGCTCAGGGCCTCCTCTGCTGAGCAGCTGCTTCTCAGAAGGCCTTTTACCCTTTGGGCTACCCAAAAACACATTTTTGGTGTTGTTCCATAGGAAGCATAGGCTACTGTCTTTCTCTGCATCTCCACTCCCTTTTACTTGTCCTGTGAAGAGGGATGCTGCAGATGGCAGCTATACTGTAAGAAATGCTAGCTGTGCTTGACATCCCACACCTAAGGGAGCAGAACTGTGCTTGGCACTGGTGCTGTCCCTGTGCCCTTGGCAGAACAGCTTCTTCAAGGCCACAGCCAGAGTTCCTGTGGAAATATGGATTGTACAGGTATGTTCTTGCTCTCCACTCATTCTTGAACCTCTTATACAGCCTCAGCAAAGCTACTTAATTCCTGCAAATGCATGGGAAAATACAGAGCTAAAGAAGAAAGGAGGCAAAAGTCATACATACAAAACTCTTTGTAGCCAAGGGACCTAGAGGCTGCACACGTCTGACCACAGAGAAATAAAAAAAATGTTTTTATTATAATTTTACTTCTATTCATAAACTATCTGCTTGGGCAGTTTAAACAAGTGCTGGGGTGCAACTGAACATGTAATGTTCATGTAGTATATCAGACAAAAGTAGTTGGGCTTTTTTCTGCTCTTGAAATTTCTCAGAGTGGATCAGAATGTGGTTCTATGCTGGCTTTTGGTTTGTCAGTCTTTTGTGAATTTTTTTTTCCTATTTTTTCAATCCCACTTGGAAGTAATTTGATGGAAGTAGCCCACTGAGCAGCATGGCCTCACCACCACTGGGCAGATGGGGTATGAGTTTGGATGAATGAGAAAGCAAGTGCATCTGGCTCAAATGTCACCTCATAATTTCAAATTCCTTTTCCACTAACATAATTAGTATATGAGACTTGGAAATGCATTTTGCACAATTTATTGTTATTCTGATTTGTATTAAGAGTTGTGTGGAGTGATCTCAGAGAAGACAGGGCCCAGTGTGCTTAATTAATTAAGGTTTAGACCCTGATAGATGCAATCTATTTGAGTTTATAACTGAGACAGGTAAGAGAAGAGGAGGAAATGGAAGCACAAAGGGGTAAAAGGACTTGGTCAAGGTCACATCTGTGTAAGTAAAACTTGATCACTCGAATGTTCATGGCAAGTAAATATGAAAGGAGAGCAGTCGGCCAAAGTAAATTCACTTTAAAACCTGAATGAAAATAATCAATAGTATTCACCCACTGTGTCCCAGATGCCTGAATCAATTTGATAACAAACAGTTTGTTCCCTTTTCTTAGTTATTTATAAAGAAGTGGCTTGATTGCCAGTGTGCCTAATTCCAGACATATGCCAATTCCCTAATGGTAATGGAGCTGCACTATTGCATGCCAAGACTGAGGCAGATACTCAGCTCTTTCCTGCTAGATTTTTCCCAGAAGATCGGCAGTCAAATCCCTGTCTAACGACTATCAGACAAACATATGTGCTGCTTCGTGGATCCACTTTCCATTCAGTGTAAACATGTAGCAGTAGCCCGGTTCCTGCGCGCGGCCGTGGCCCTGTTTGTAAGCACACGCTTCAGGCTGCGTGTGGCCACACGGCTCCAAGGCCACTCGGGTGCTTGCCGGGAGCCATTCCTGCTGTGGCACCCAGGACTTGTCCTAGGAGAGCAGTCTGCACCCAGTGCCTCCCCCAGGAGCGGGCTCCATTCGCCAGTGCCTGCTGGAAGAGGCTGCAAGAGGGCTGAGCTCAGCAGGAGCTCTCTGGGCACAAGGAGCAGCTTCCCGTGGAAAATGTCTGGGCACAAAGAATAGCTTCCCATGGAAAACGTGATGCTGGTGCTTCTGGTCTGTCAGCTCCAGGTGACTCCCCAGGCACAGCTGCTGGGCCCATGGGAGAGGCACAGAGAGCATTTACAGAGACACGGGCACAGATTTTCCATCAGGACTGCCACAGCCAGCCTGCAAGGGGGTCTCGCTGTGGCACACACCGGGCTGCAGGGACAAAACCCAAAAGACTCCTCTGGCAATCAGATCGTCCCCCAGATCAGTTGGGGACAGGTGTGTCAAAATCAGTGGGGTCTCTGCACTGGGTGGTGATTAGGCCTGTTCTGCTTAACTCTCCTTCAATAGGCTATATATTACCTTTGGGCTAACTGATGAAGTGTATTTTTAATATTTTTTTTCATTTCCTATTAGATTGCATTTACCTCTGAGATAGTGAGTTCTGCTTACAGTTTAGCTGAAGTTCTCAAAATGGTCATTCACTTTCAGTTTGGTTTTTTTCCAAAATCAACAAGAAATTGAATGTATTTTGGAATACTGATTATTGGTGGGACAAATACACCTTTCTGGAAGTTATCTATCCTAGTCTACCAGCTGAGCACTATGAAAATCTCCAGAGCACATAATATTGTGAATTCATGATTGCAGGTCATTTGGTCCAAAACATCAGCCATCAGATATTTTGTGCACTAAGTCACTATCTGCAGAAGTTATTCACTAGGTCTTTGCAAATTCATATTCCTCTGCCCATCTTGCTAGATTCCATAGTGTTGCTTTTCCATCCCCTTTGAAAATTAAGTCAGTAATTCATGTGGAAAATAACAACAACACGTGCATTTCATCCTCTTTTGGCCATGTTGCTCAGGTAAAGGAACACCCTTTGTTGAAAGCAAACCAAATCATATAGGTCTGGACTAACACTGTTGCAGAAAAGGGATATTTTTGGTACTGAAACTCCTGGGAAAAAGCCAGATACAGCCTGAACAGCTGAAACTTGCTATGCTGTGTATTTGACTTGCATGGGCATCTTCATTATTGAAAGTTCAAAGAAAACTGTTTCCTCCTATGCTGTGTCTTCTGTTCTGTGCAGGGAATGAATAACCTATTCCTTACTTCATTCACTTTTGCCACTGCTATTGCTGTTTCCTGTAAGAAACCTTGGAGTTACACTTGGAATATTTACTGTGTAATTAAAGGGTATAAAATACTATCACTATAAGCACCTTCCCTGTCAAACATACACGGTCATAAAATATTAAGGGAAACTAGATCAATCTATTGAAGATATTCACATACAAAAGTGGGTTTTGTAGGTCACAGGAATTTGTAAGAAAACTTACTGCATATTATGGGGCTCTGAGCTGTATGACCATTTTGTATCCTCATGGATATGGCAAAGGTATGCTCCTCGAGTTACTGGCACACAACTCAATTTTTACATAGAAGAGTAAAACTTGGTGTTAAATAATGCCTAAAAGCAAATAGAAAGCACCTTGTCTCCTTCAAATGGCATCCTCCCAGGAAATGCAAAAAAATCGATATATTCTAGTAGCTTATGATCTCATTTAAGTGATTCAACACAACAAAATTTCAATGACATGTCTTTCTTCTGTGACTGTTGACTTGTCTTTTCTCTCCTAATGGCAGTATTAGATTTGGATTTCTTTCCCTTCCTTTCTGTAGGACCATGTTGTGGAAGGCAGTCTGTCCTGGGGAAAAAAAACATATGGTGTGTTAAATTACTAGAGATTAACAGAAGCCAAAAAAATTCATGAATGCCATGGACTCTATAGCTCAAGTCTGGGGAGGGGAAGACCTGTGCCACATCAGGCTGGCTGGTCTGTCCCCTGGGATTCGTGGGATTGTCTCCTACTATAGATATCTGTGTTTTCCTCCTAGTTTATCTTATGTTGATTTTTCAGAGAACAAAGGCTGTACTTTTCCTGTTAAATTACCCTATAGCTGCCTTATACAGGAAGCGTAGATGGCTTATACTTCCCAGCCATACCAATTTTTATGTCTGTCTGGATGGGATTATTGCTTGGGCCTCCAGAAGATGTTATACTTATTTACATTTGAGTTAAGCACTGATGATCCTCTCCTTATGGCTTCACTGCAGAGAGAAGGTGGTGGTGGCAGTAAGCAGATAAATCACAAAAGACACGCTTCATCTGCCTGATCTCTGGTCTCACTTCTGCCCTTAGAAATAGTGCAATAGTTCAAGTTTATAGCCTTTGTGGATTAGAAAAGCACCCTCATGTTGTTGAAAGAGAAAATGTCCATAAACAGTGCTATTGACAGTTATTACTGTTGTATCACTGAAGACCAAGGCTCATTGTGCTAAGTGCTGTGCAAATGTATTTTAGAGGGCTTCCCTGCTATAAACAGCAATATTTTTGTTAGAAGCAGAAGGTCTTGTTATTCCTACGACTCTCTTTGCTCTGTTTTGCAGCTCAAATAGCACATGGGCAGTCATGCCTTAGTAACAGTCAGAAGAACCAACTTAAGACAGACACATTTCTGTCATGTGAGTACTTCTTTACATCTTCTGTCTCCACCATATTTGGAGTTTTGCTGTCTTTACTCCAGGAGCAATTTGCCACACTCCATGTGTCCAAAAAGTAACCACCAGAAGCAAGCAGAGTGAAGAAACCTAAACAGGTTGAAACAAAAATTGGAGGGTTTCTTATTTTCAAAACAAAATATTTGGATCTATAGCTTTTGATCTTTTAGAATAAGTATGTAGTCAGATTAATCTGTGACTGATGCATTTAGAAGGCACTACAGAAATAGTGGAATGGGCAGATGCCTGTGACTGAGTTCTAATCAGAAAAAAGAGATCTTCAGTCTTTCTGTAGTTCTAGTCTGGTGACTCAGATTGCCCCTAACCAACACCTACCTAAGGGCAGAAAGATGCTGTAAGCATCCTAGAGAGATGGTGCTGGAGAAGCCTGAAAGATTAGACATCCTTTCTATCCCTGTTTTTTTCTTTTTTGTTGGACATATTTTCCTTCTCCCCTTCCCTTCTTACATGACAACTCTATTTACACCTTGCAAACTTCTCCCTCTTTAGTTTTGGTAGCAGTATTGCTGATTCCTTGATCCATTCATGATCCAGGGCTCCTTTCAGTCCTTTCCAGCAATGCTACTGCCTGGCCAATTATTTTATTGTGCTGGTGCATCTTTTTCTTTCCACAGTCTCCACGTTTTCTTTGGTTTGTCCTTTTCAAAATGGAGAGTTCATAACTAGGTCAGCTTCAATAAGGAAGGTGAGTGTGGAGTGCTAGTCTGTGCTCAGGAACCTCCTTGCCCCTTACAGAAAGAATCTCTCCCATTTCCTCAAATTTAATCTGCTTTTAATGGCCTTACTTATTAGTTGCTAAGCTGTTTTCTTCTGGAGAGCTAGAAAAGGTAGCTCACACAGTAAGATGCTGCGATTTTGTGGTTAGGCACAACTTCAGAATGTCTGAATTTGTATCTTGCTCTTTTTGGTGGATTTGGTGGATAGAACCACTTAGGAAACTTATTCAATACTATCTGTGTTTAGGAAATGAGAGCCTGGATGAGATTTCTGGCCCTCGAGCAAATTTTCTGAGTGCCCTTGGGTGACTCAGTTGCTTGTCTCTGTTTCAGCTCCCTCTCTGCCAGACTGATGTAATATTCCATGCCTAATATAGGTGCTGAGGAAAGAAATTAATGAATGCCCATGGAGCATGCAGATCATTGATGTACGGATGGGTACCCCTGAGAGACAACAGCAGAAAGCTTGTTGGGAACAGAGGTTGGCTTGCCAGGGTGGAGAGTGAGAAAACTCTCAAAGAAGTGGACAGGAGGCTGGCACAAGGAAGCAGGAGAGAGCCCAGAAAAAATAGGGTTGATGTAACAAAAGGCATTCATTACTTGCCACAGAAACTCTAAAGGAATCTGACGTTTGGATGTTCCCTTCAAATTCGGACACTTGGAACACTTCAATCCATTAAATTTGAGTGGGAAGTCTAAAAGTTTAAAGAAAGACCTCCTGAAAGGCACTTGCAGGCACATAGAAAAAAAATCCGTAGACATATAGATTAATTTAAACCCTGAAATTAAATAAGCATTAAACAAGCCCTGAAAAATGCACACAAACATATTCTGGTGAAAAGCTACATTGTGATCCTTCCTGTATGAATTATAGCACGTATACAATAACTGCCATCAATTCTGCAGGGAATGTGAGAATGTAGGCACCTATTCAGATTGGAAGCCATAAAAAAGGAACCTCTAATAACAAGTGGATCCTAACATTTTTTAAAATAACTAAAATAAGAAAGGGACCAGAGGGAGTGAATTGCATAAGGAGCGGAAAATCCTGAACCCATGCTGGCCCAAAAGAAGTATCAGAAAGAAAGAGCTCCTTTAAGTAAAAAAACTCCCAAATTAGACCTTTGTCTGACCAATTCAATAAGAAAGGAACAGGGAATAAGGAAAGTCATTCAAATGTATTCATTAAGTTCCCAGAGAAATGCTTATTAAAGAAACTCTCATCTTGATTCCTTTTTTGGGGAGGAGGAAAAGAAGAAGGAAGGGAAGGGGTTTTTTTTTATTTAACATTAATTCTTCAGAGGCATTCTTCCTAGTATTCCTTCTATTTTGACTTGCTGCATTTGAAAAATATGTTGTCTTTTAAATAGATTTATTCCTTTCAACAGCATCTGACATCTTTTGTCAGAAGTTCCTTCATTTTCCCAGTTTATTTCTTAACATGTATTTGTATAAGTGGCTTCCACTGTATTAATTGATGTGTTTGTGTCTGTTCAGAGCAAATGCATTCTCCTCACAGGGATTTTAACAGGCATTTGTTTAAGTGGGTTTTGCTTTTCTGTGTCTATTTCTGCTTGTTTTTCTGGTAGAGAAGGAGACATTACTAACATTCAGCCGACATAATGAGTCCCATTAACTCCCAATTCAGCTTGCTTTTTGACCACCTCTCTTTTAATGACTGTACTTTTCTTAACTGCAAAGTTTGGGGAATAGGAAAACTGTTCGCTCTGCTGGATTTTAATACATGTTTACATCCTTCTTTGCAGAGCAGCACCACCTCTCAATTAATGCTACTCTCAGCCTTAAAAAAGCAATTGGTAATAAATAAATGTGAGTGTGTGTTGGAAGAGTGTGGTGCGAACCAGAATTTTTACAAAGGCTGCTGAGCAATTTTTGAGACTAAGCAGCATTTGTGTTCTAATATTTTAAAGCTTTTCCATTGATCTCCTGTTAACTGAGAAGCAAGAATTAACCTCAATGACAGTGCTAGTAGCTCTGCAGTCTATTTTGGCCTGTTCTTTAAGTAAAAAGAGCAACCTAGATGAGAATTTTGTGCTTCACTGGATATTGAAAGATGAGGCAATAAACTGCTAAACTTGAGTAATCACACACTCCCAGAGGAATGCCTCAAATGGGGTTGGTCAAAAACCTTGAAATTCTAGCCTTCTGCACACTGCCTGGGCTTTAACATTTGATGAGAGTCATTATAGTGGGGGACTGAATACAAGTGTCTTCTGATTACAGACCTTCCATTAAAAGTTCCCACCAGTGTGCCTTTCCATAGAGAAGCGTCAATGGGATTAAAATCTCAATTCACCCCAGTCAATTCTCCAGTAACACGATTTCATTAGAGGCAGGCAGGGAGGAAAATGGACTAGAAAGCACTGAAACAGCTGGTGTATAAATTATAAAGTGTACTTTCTACTAAGTGAACACACCTTCCGCTCAGCCACATTACTAATTAATGTGTAGGGTAGCCGATTTTATGTAAATTGTATTCTTCCTCTCTCCTGTGCTTTGGTTAACAACAGGTTCTTCTAAATCTTGGAAAAAGAAAGATTATGCAAAGCTATCATCATATGAAAATAACGTATTAACATACTGCCTGTGAACTGTATCCAATCAGTTCCTTTTCACTGGCGTGTGTACAAAACAATTAAAATCAAATTTATATTGCACTTCTTTAATATATTCTGGCATTAATATAATCAACGAACAAGTGTTAAAAAGTCTTACAGGCCTATTCTGCTTTAAAATGATATGTTTGTTCTCAGGGTTAGTGGATATTTTCAGCTTCTTTAAAAGGGCACTAAAATGAAAAGTTCTCGGCATACGAATGCAACTCTGGCAGCCATCGGTTCTTGTGGAGCCTGTCTCATTCCAATGGCAGCCCGTTGTGCTCATTTTTTTAGCTGGCATCTTTACTCCTGGACTTTGTCAGCTGTTCTCCATGTTACCTGCAGCATATTTGTTTTTAATTATTGGGTGTTGCTGAATAATAGCTCATAAAGTTTATGAGACCACTGAATTGTATGGATGACCTCCAGGCTGGTTGCGCTACCAGCGGTTCTGGTGTCAGGCAGACACGCACACCCAGGAGCTGTCTGCATGCCTGCCAAGGCCCAGGATTTCACCTGGACACTGAAGGATGGCTCACATGCCATCAGCATATCCTTATTTTCCATGTTCCATGCTCTGAGGCTACGTTTTCCCTGTCTGTTTTCCTTACTGCTTTTGGTGTACTCTCATGTGACACGAGGTAGGAAGAACCGAGATATTCTGTCACTGCTCTCAGTGCTAGAAGATCTCAGAAACCAAAAAACTGGTGGGAGTAAAACATTTTTGTCATTCACAGGGGTGGATTGTCTACCAAGAGGTTATATATTCTGTCCTTAACAATATCCGCCTGTCCCCAGGAGCAGTGCCTTGTCAAGCGCTCCCACCAACAGGAGCTCCACACTTGATCGGGCAGTTTTTCTCAGGGATTCTCTAACCTTGCTGTTTCTTACCACCTCTAGCTGCAGGTAAGCCCATATCTTGTCCTCCTCACTAAGGACACAGAAGAGATTACTCTCTTCTTTGAATTTGCCTTTTACTTATTTTGAGAACCTATCCTCCCTCAGACACATATACAGAGACTAATGCTAGTGCCCAGCCAAGATGATTCTTGAAACCATGCTCATGAGGCTGTAAATGATTGGTTTTCCCCTCCCCTGGCAGTGCAGAACCTGCCTACAAAGACACATCCCTCTAAGGAGACCAAAAGAGAATGTATTTCCTAGGAGAAATAAATGAGTGAGATCCTCATACTGCATCCTAACCTTTTCCCAAAGCAAAACTACTTCTTATGGCAAGAGACAAGCTAAGCTGAGAACATAAGCTCACTTCAGCTTGGACCAGAGGATAGTAATAAACCATGGAGGAAATGTCAGTGTGTTTCTATTAAGTGGTCCCATGCCATCCTTATTTATGATTTCCTAACAATTAATTTAGCCAGATAGAATATGTGATTGGCATAATTCCGTTTTGAAATTGCAGATCTGAATTCTTGAAAGCATAAATGGTTGTGCATTTACGTTATCAAAAATGGCTTTAGACTCAAACCATTTCTTTTTCTCTTCAGCTCTTTGTAGGAAAGCTATGAAATGAAGGCGGGTGAGGAATGCAGAGGAGAGGGAAAAATGCTAGGATTCATTGCCAACTGCTTTCTTTTTGACCCTCATTTCCCACCAGCTGATTTGGAGTGCGACCAGGCTGAGCAGCTGACTGACAGCGCACCTCATACTAAACACTAGGTCAGACCTCCTGCAACATTTTCCTCCTCGATGGTGTTGATGGCATAAATGGCATCAGCAGACTGGCCCTCAGCCTTGAGGCAGAGGACAGCTTCATCTGTAGCTCTTCATAGGGACAGAAGACGAGCAGAGGAGGTGCACATTCCTCCTTTGGTCACAGTGGTGGAAGCCCAGGAAGTGTCAGTGAGAACTGAACGTGGCCAAGAAGGTCGCTGTGCAGAGCCACAGATTACAGTACAACTGTACTGTAATTGCTCAGTACTACAATTCCCTGATTGCTCAGCACTAGAGGAAAATGTTGTCTCCCTCACTCCCTTAAGTTCCAGCTCACTGTGAGATCCTGCCCCACAGGCTTTGGACAGTTTGGTGACCCCCTCCAAGCCTGTCAGGCCTTGGTAGTGCTGCCATGGTGCTGTAACTGCTCACTAAAGGAAAGAGGACACGCACAGAGCTCTGGTACCCGGGTTTGTTTTCCCACTTACAGCACCAGAAAAAGACACTCTGTTGTTCTTTCAGAAATACTTTGCTGAGGAACTTTTGCTGAATAAGGTAAACAAATAAATCTCAGGAGTCTCTGAAGGTGACCCCCCAAAAATGGCTTAACAATGGTTTGTCTGGTCATTTGCTGGTTTGCTCCTTTTTGGAAGGAACAAACGTATGAAAGATAACTTGTGGTTAGTATTTTCTAGGCAGCTCAAAATACAGATAGAACAGAGAAAAGAAGCTTCTCTTTCTTTGGGGGGTGTTATCAGGAAGGTTGAAAGGTCATGAGTAGGTTCCTCAGTGATTTGGGTGTTGCACATCTTCAGTCAAAGAGATTCTTACAGTCCTGCAATTTTTAAATGGGCTTTCTTTTATGTTGCCATATTATTTGTACCCGTGTTTGCTGTATAATGTGGGAAATTATCCTATTTGTCTTCAGTGGATACTGCATAAGACTCTAAATGAGAAACACATCCATAAAGTTTGTTAGGGTTTAATATGTAATTTTTTTAGTGATAAGGAAAATGAAAAAGATAGTTGTAGTTACATTTTAATTACATTTCTTGAATATACACATTGTCTAAGACCTAGAATATCTGCAGAATGATGGAAGACAGCAAAAGAATGGGATTAGAGCAGACGAAGAAGAGATCTGAGGCCTCAACAGTGATACAGAGAGGATAACCAATGTGAAATGGTTGAAATTGTCTGGCTTTAGGGGATGTTTAGCTTCTTAGCACAAATTGCAAGTAATAGATTTTAATTTCTGCATGTGTTCCCATAATTATTTTTGTTTTGAAGTAACTGTGAAATTGAGTCTTTTGCTTCTGCTGGTATCAGGTCACTTCTGAAAACAAAGTGTATCTCAGAGAACAGCAATATTGTTATTATTATTCAAAGGCTGCATGCTTGGGCAATTATGCAAACATTGTCCTACTGTCAGTCAGTAAAAACCTTTCCTAAAATACCTGGAATTAATTAAACTTCTCATCTCCTCCTTTGAATGCCACCTTGCAAGGGGTCCACCTCTTGCATAAACCCACTCCAAAAGTCCCCCACCGGCTCATTTTATCATGCAGTTGTCCAGCTGAATGTTGTTCTGCAGTGAAAACTGTTGCTCCTCTAATCACTGAGTACAAGCTTATATATGTACAACTGCAAACACTGTATGCTCTTTTAGCAAAAGGTGACTCAGTGACTCACGTGCTGCAAAAAGTGTGAAATCTACTGAAAGCAGCATTGCTTCCCTGAAGGAAATAAGCACAGTTTCTGTGGCCTAACCCCAGAGACATCAGAGGGTAATGTCCCCTTTCCATTGTGGCTGGAATTGTAGGAGCACAGTCAGTATGAAAACAGTTGGAGTAAGAAAGGCCTGGTGGAAAAAAAACTCAAAAACATACAAAGTGCAATTTAATACTGAATTTAACAAGACTTTTTTTTTTTTAAACTCCCTAAGTACTCTTAATGGGAATAAATGGTTTATCTTTTCAGATCTGTATATTACTGCAGGAATATACCGCTGGGAAAAGGCTGCAAAAGTTCTGGCCACCATGTGAATCCTGCACTGAAGACTCACTTGGGAAGAAGAAAAGACACAAAATGTTGTGCTGGCTCTCTAAGCAAAGGTAAGTGTCGCCCTACATAAACAGTAATGAGAGAAAAGCTAAATGGAGCCCAAATTTTGTTTCAGGAGCAAACTAGTGTTTTGTCAGCCAAAGCCTTCATGATTTTATGAAGGTGGAGACCTTTTCTCCCTTTGTCTATTCTAACTCCTTGGTAAACAGGCACGTATGAAAACAGGCCTATAAAAAAAGAGGATGGCATTCATATCCACTGTTTTGTGGCCCCCTCCTGGTTACACCCCATGTGTGTGGTACTCAAAAGGGCAAGTGTGTCCCACAGGGAGGAGGAATATTCAGCATTCCACAAATGGCTTTGAACCAGCTGCACATCACAAAACCACCCTGCAGAGCCCCTGGGCCTGGGTACTCTTGCTGGGACAAGTTCATCCACGACTGTATGGGGAGCTGCTTAATTGAGGCTCATTACTTCCATTTCCTACTGACACTGTGCACCCCGTGAGGCGCCGCTCAGGCAAGCGCCAGGGGCAGGGGGTTGAGCAGCTGCTGCTGCTCGCGTGGAAGCGGGAGAGGATGAGGGATAACAGTGCCCTCACCCAGCACTGCTGCCTCTGTGGTTGGTACAGCTTGCGAGCTGCTAATCTGACGCCCTAAGACAGGGGGATGCACCTGCCTCGGCCACCACAGGGCCTTTGGCCACAGAGGGTGGTGCACTCTGGACAAACTGCCCCCAGCAGGTGTTTCCTTCACCCCTTTAGGATCTCTGGCAATCTGTTAGTTCTGTCCTTTTTTAAGAGGGTTCATGCTTGGAAGGACCTCCGCTAAAACTCCCGAAGAGGAGCATTTCCCTATTTTAACAGGTAATGTGAGCTGTCTATTTTTTCCTTTTTCAGGTTGTGTAAGCTGCCTCTCCAAGACCAGACAAGTATTCTTCCAAAGCCTCCAGCTCTGATTCTGTTTCTTCAAGCACACGAGCTCACAGGTGGACGTAGACTCCCTGTTCACTCCTGGTCCTGTGGAGGTCCTGAACCCCTGCTGAGAGTCCTGCTCCTATTTCCTCACAGACATTTTTCCAGTTCTCTGCTGATGCAGTACCCTCAGTCTTCATTGTTAAAGACCCATTATGGATTTTGACTCCTACAGGTAAATATGCAGCATTTTCCACTTAATGTCAACTTTTCCAGAGTACCATAAAAGCTGTTAGAGGAAATAATCACCTTTTGATTTCCATGGGACAGTGGAAAACCTGTGAGGGAGAACTTAGGCAATGATATCTGTTATTATCACCCTTCTGAAACTCACCACTGCTGAGCGAAAATGAGCTTTGTGAAGGTAATCAATCACTGGCCACCACATGGGTTCCCTCACTATAACATTAAGGGTAAAACTCATCACTTTGAACAGCATCAACGCAGTCTTGTTTAACACCAATTCTCACTCACCCACTTCTGCAGAGGAGATGAAAGAGAGATCTGTTTACTCAGGATACTCTGGCTTTGCATTTCACCACTCCCAGTGCAAGTAATGACTTGCTGGACAACCATCGGACTGGCCAGGCAAGGGCTTCTTGTGTTGCAAGGTGCTTGGAGCCATGGCAGCTCTGCACATTGACTGAGAAGTCAGATAAATTATAACTACCAGCATCCCAACCATAAAAATGACAAAAATAGATACCATAGTATTACAGAGAGTTCGTTCCTTTGCAGCTGCTCTGAGTCAGGTAGTATGCAGTCAGTTCACAGAACAAGCGATTATATCAGAACATATTACATTATACCAGAACGTTGTTTCACTCCCAAAAAAAACCCTAAATAAGTTCCCCCAGAGAAAGTTTTAGGTGAGGGGAAAACTCAGAGAGATGGTAGTCTCCAGTGTGTTAGACTCTGCACAATGAGCATTTGGCAACCCAGAGATGACAGGTATGAAAGGACCATGTTTGTGGGCAGAGGAGGTTTCTTGTTTGGCAGCACCTGAGAGCAGAGCTAAGCTGGTTCAAGGCATTTCAGTCTGGGTCAGCCTTCTCTGCTTGTGTGTATGCAAAGATGCCCAGGTGATTTCCATGGCACAGGCTTTGCAGGTATGCAGTTGCTGCATCCTGTCACTGGAGACTAAGAAGCAGTGGCAGGTCATCACTGAGAGAATTAGCTCATGTATTTTGACAGGTGAGGCTAAATAAAATGAAATAATTTGACAGGAAGTGAAGCAAAAATGCAACAAAGGAATAAACTTGCATGAGTGTCAGGTTACCAGAGGGGGGGAAAATGAGGATGAGAAATATATATATATATACAAATAAATAAATGCAGGTGTTTTTATAAATCTGTTTCAACCTCAGCAGTTTGACTAGCTCGAAGTTCCTTGTCTCTTGGCCTGTTTGGGAAGGCAGTGCTGCTATCACAGTAAGTGCTTTCACTTCCTAACACAGAGTAAGGGGACTGTAAGATCTCTCACCAAAATCTCTTTCAAAACTGAGTGTGAAACAACAAAGTAAGAAAGTACACTTGAATTTGAAGAGAGTCTAAGATAGGAGCTCTAGAAATTGCAAGCTGCTCTATTAGTCTCATTTTTGGCCCATGGACTGCACAGGTTTGTGGCTAAGTAACTGCTGATTGTGACAGCTATTCCCAAAGAGAGGAAAAAGAAATGCTGGATGGAGCACAAAAGCAACAGTAGATTTCTGAGGGCATAGTCTTTTTCAGTGTGAGCACAGGCAGCTTTCTGCACTAAGGAAAGAAAGGTAACTTTGCCACTGGTATGCCTACCTAAGTGTGTAGGAGTGTCTTCATAGTGTGCTGCTGGTAAAAAACATAGACAAGCAAAGGAGAAAATTTATCCAAAATTACAGCAAAGAAGTGCATCGGAAGAGGAAAAAATTGTAAACTACACACATGGCATGGAAAGCAACAGTGGGGTTTTCTCAGTAAAGATGCTGACAGGATAAAAGGGGGAAAGGCAATGTGTCAACACAGCTGTAGCAGGTCACAGCAGTGAGGGCCGGCCTGTTCATGTAGTGAGCACTGTCGTGATCCTTGGGAACAGCACACACACTTGTGGCAGTACCCAGCCTGATCAGGCTGTACCAGCCTGCAAGCCTCCAGCCAAACATCCTGCCTTTTAGTGGTACACGTCCCTCGGCTGCACACAGCAGACACGGGCCATCTGTGAGGGAACAGGATCCCCCTCCTGTGCCTGGGCAGCGGCACCGCCCGGGGACCTGCCGGACACAGGCTGGCACGGAGTCAGTTCCAGGGTGACAGGGTTACAGCACCAGAGGCGACAGTGAGATTTGGCTGGGATACCTTGATACCCAGAGCCCTGGGAGGTGGCCTGAAGAAGCACAGTCTCCTGTGTCAGTGGCACTGAGACGTACAGGGGATGGGCTCTCCAGGATGAGAGCAAGCGGGAAGGGCACGTGTCCCCCAGGCAGCTGAGGAGACCATGGGAAAATGAAAAGACAGGTTAATGTTGCATGTGTTTAGACAGGTAAAATTGTGATTTGGAGACCTGAGCAGAGACTTATAATATTTATAGGTTTGTTTTCTTTAAGAGACTGGGTTTTTTTAATGTTTTGTTCTGAAAATATTGTGTGTTTATGCACTTTGTTGTTATTCCTGCTGTTTAGACTTTTTTATGGATGCATAGGAAAAATCTGCCAGTCATCTTCTTTACTTGGATGGATTGTTATCTGATGCCAACGTGAAATGTAGGCAGAGTCCTGCAGGAGTCATCCTTTGTTCTAAGTGTGCAGTCTTATTAATCACTTTAAAATGTTTCATGGCTCTCAGAGTTGCCAAGATCTCTTTCAAATCTTAACCAAGTGTGAAGCAATGAGGTAAGAAGGTGCACTTAATTTTAGAGAGTCTAAAATAAGAGCTCTAGGAATGGCAAGCTGCTCTGTCACTCTCATTTCAGGCCTGTGGACTCCACAGGTTGTGGCCAAGAAACTGCCAAAATCCAACAGTTGACTAAATTTATACCTGTGTGTGCTATCAAGTTTCAGCTATTGCTGGCCAGATTGTGTAGGAATGCAGAGATGGGAAAGGGGGTCATTTCTGTCAGCCAGGGTAAACTAACATCAGACATGATTTTTAAAATAACGCCACTGTGGAATTTGCCTGGCACAAACCTCAGTCTCACCCTGATGCAGAAACACTAGGTAGCTGCAGGGAAATAAACAACCAACTGCCCTTAAACCTGTGCAACATGAAAGGACTTTGCTGTTCTTCCCTGCACAAGTAGGCATTAAAAAAAAGGACAATTACAAGATAAAGTATTACAAAAATACCCACTTTTAGGACCTGTTGTCACAGCTTGATTCAGCTATGAGGGAAGTACCCTTGGTATTATTTCTGTGTTCAAATGCTTGAGACATTTATCAGAGATATTGATGTGGAATGCTTATGAGTCAGGCAGAAGGTCCTACTTAGCTTGCCTCAAGTTTTAGACCAATGGTTTTTGCAAACTTCTTGAAATCCAGCCAGGCCAGGCCTTGTTCCTGACAAGGATCTACCCAGCTATTACCTCTACACATGGATTGGTAACCTAGAAAAGTGAACAGCATAGGAATTTCAGATTTAACCTGACTTCTGCTCTGTCATTTAAGGATCATTTTGCACTGTGTCCATGCATTTGAGCAGAAAATTAATGGTTAACTTTGCAGCCATTCTTGTAAATAGGCCTCTTTTATTTTTTTCTTTTTTGCAGAATCATAAATCTTGCAGAGAAATGAAAAGCAAGAAAATAAAGATGCATTAAATCCACATTTTCAGATATTCTAGGTGGGCTTTTGCTGTGTGGGAGCTATAGAAACACACAGACTTTTCTTCGTCACCAGCAGAGCCATTCAGCCGGAAGCAAGGCTGATTTCAAACCAGTTTTTGCCTAAGACTGCTGGTACCTCCGACTGAGATCTGCTGGAGGGTGCTGGCTTAATTATAAAGTATCTCCCCTACAGCTGCAGAACACTGATCCTGATTCACCAGAATCCAGTGCCTTTGTTTGGATATAGAAACTAATTTTTGGATCTTTTGGAGTTAATCTAGCCTTGACCTAAGCCATATGATGGATAGAGAGTAGTCATGGAATACGTTTCATGCTCTTAACGTGCCTAGCCAGGACACCTACTCTTTTTGACATACAAGCCTGTCAGCCAGGGTTACAGTGACTTCAGCTCTGCTCTATGTTGCTATTTCAGCAGGACATGAGGTCTTATCACGTAAATTTTGTCAAGCAGGAAGAGACTTTTCTTCCAAGGGGAGAACATTGTGTGGCAACAGTCTCTCGGGACACTCCTCTCAGTAGCATCATGTCAACACAGACACGCTTTTGTGCCTCAATGCATTGATCAGTTCCTTTTCTGGATGGCAGCTTCTCCTAAATCAGTGGCTTCTGGGAAGGTTGGCCTGGGCCCTCAGTGAAGGGTGGAAGGCAGGTGGTACTCTCTGTTAGCCAGGACCCAACTGCTCCTTCCTCAGCAGTGAAATAGTGCCCATCTCTCATTCAGTCGACAGCCATTACCTGCAGGCATTCCAGTTCTGTATGAACTGTAAGGTCTGTGGCCCCAAAAGTGTATTTCAACATTTGGAAAAGACTTAAGACTAAATTAGGCAGCAGAGTGAAAGGATTTAGTTTTTGCAGAAATTCCTGTGACTTCTGTAACGTTTCTACCTTTACTGCTTAGACAAAAATAGCTTTTTAAAGTTGAGGAACTTCTTGAGGATTGAATGTGACTGAACTGAGGAGGAAAAGAACGTTCTTTTTTTCCAGAAGTTTTTCAGGATTCTTTCCTTGGTCTGTACAGTAAGTGTTTAAAAAATCATTGAAATATATATTTTGTTTAATGTGCTATAGATTTGTCACAAGTCTAATTAAAATCTGAAGCCACTGCTTTTATATTATTTATAAAACTTCTTAGAACACAGTATCATAAATGAAACTGATTTGGTCTTAAAGTTCTACAGGTCAAGCCCAGAGCAAAGGGGCTCTGATTTATCTGGAAATTTTGAATGAAAACAGAAGATAGGTATTTATTATTTTAAAAAATAATTTCAGCTCTCCCACAATCTCAGACACCGAGGCTATTATAAAGGAGAATGAATTTTGGTATGCAAGTAGCAGATCGTGTTTTGTAAAACTACTCTGATGTTATATTAAAAGCTTAAAATCTGTACACCAGAATTTATTTCTCCCTCCAACCCATGTTGTAATTTTCAGACTTACAAAAGCTATGAGAAACTTCAACCCAAGGCAGGAGGACCCTCTTTTTGAAACCTAAGGTGTGGCTTGTATTTGTACTAAAACCCTTTCCCAGTACTCTGTAATATTAAGTTTTTTAAGTTTGTCTAGTACAACCACGAGGTTGATAGCTTCTCTCCACTCATCTGCATTTAGGGATGACTGTGGTTTTAATGAAACGGAATATTCCAAATACTAATGGATCTTAAATTACTTACTCTTACCAAGAGGTACTCCAAATAGCACATTTGCCTCAAGTATGTGATATAAAGTGATGAGTTAATTCGTGTACTTGTGTCAATTGCTTCAAGATACTGAGAATTAGCTGCATTAGTGATATGCTTTTTTTTTCTCCTTATGCTTTACATATGAACAGGAAAGTGCATACGATTGGAGATCAATTTAAGCTCTACTGTGCAAGGAGCAGAGAAATCTGGTGATGGTCCTACAAATGTCACTGACAAGGTTGGTAAGTTCCTTCTTTTTGAATTTTCTTGCTACTCCTTGTACGTAGGTTTCGCATACTTAAGATTTTTGGAGTAGTCTGTGGCAGCAAAATTTCTGATTGCAGTGAATTAACCAAGAAGAGTTTGTCTTCAGGAGAGCCACGTCAAATGGAGCTTGAAAATCCCTCCTAGAGACCCGCACCAAAGCAGCGCTCAAGTTGATCCAAGGAGCTCTTCTCCATCTGGACTCCCAAACCCACCGGCACCATGTCCTGCAAAAGCGAGAAAAACATGGGGGCAAATACACATCCCTGATACATCAAACTTCCCTGGAGATCAAGGGCCAGAGCACAGTGTGATTCCCCAGCCTCAGGGTTCCTCTGAAGTAGAACAGAGCAACAGGTGGCGGCTGTTAATGTGCTGAATGTGGCTTCCCTCTGTGTCCGGCCAGGGAAAACAAAGCCAGCGAGCAGATCCATGCCAAACACTTCGCAAGCATGGAGCTTACACAATTGGGCTCCACCCACATGCCTCACATGGGAATTTTCTCCCTCACCAGCTGGGTTAAGATCACAAGATGGAAAAAAAAGAAGGGGAGAAAGGGGAAAAAAAAAAGAGCTGGAGATATTTTCTTTCCATTGTGGCTCCTGAGCTGAAAGTCCCTTTGCAACAGAATAATAGAATAAAGATGAGAGTGAACACTGCTGATGGCTCAAAATCTGGCACCAAAGTTTATTTTTCCTGAGCAGTCTGAGTCTGAACAGTCTTGTCAGACAATGTCAACAGAGGTGAAAAAAAATGACGAAAATCATTGAATCTAGTTTGGCTCAAAAATGAATAAATGCACCAGACAGGGTAAGTATATGGCCATTAAAAATGGCATAACCCTGACTGAAAACTGAACACCCTCGTATGTATTTTGTACTCTCAAAGGCTCATCATGCCAGCTGTATTTTTGAATGAGCTAAGTGTCTACTCGTATGAAATGAATGCGAGTAGGCACACATAAGCTTTCTCATCAGTGTCCATACTCATAGCTGGGCATGTATTGAAGTCTCTCGACTCAGCTTGTTATAGCTATCATGATGCAGAGCCTGAAAATGCCTCTTCTCCGAGCCCAGACAAACGTGAACTGACAAGCACTGTATCTTGCCCTTAAGGCTCCTGTCCATGGTGATGCATCGTCAGTTATTCTCTGTAAAAATCTCTGCCCCCCCATCCCACATGTGCTTGTGTCTTCCCTTAGTGCTCGCCTAATTTGGAAGCAGGTACAGTTCGTGGGAAACACCGACTACGCTCCAGCACCAACATCTTAATGCTCAGGAGGGGAAGGTGTGTGGGTTCAGTCCGAGGCAGGTAGGGTTTGAGGGCCCCAGGCTGAGAAGAAAAGGGATAGAGACCCACAGCGTGTTGGTGCTGCTGCCTGCGCCTCACCGGGGAACCCACGGAGCCTCCACGCCTGTCACCCATGGAAATCAATTTCCTGTTGAATGGTGCCTGTAGTCAAGAACTGGATGCTCAAAGTCCCATTGTAGCCTGACACAATGAAAATAAAACCCGAGGACAATACAGATGCTGATGTCTTTACTTGCTTTGATAACAATGACACCAGTAAACAATGATGTTTAAGTGCACTTGCATGGTTCTTAAATTAAAAACAAGATAGCCAAGGGCAGTGAGAAGTCACTAGCATTCCTGAGACTGGCACAGAGAAGGGCCTCTTATTTACTTCGAGCTGGAAACAAAACCCCACAGTGTGGGGATGACCATGGGTACCTTTGAAGGGGGTGACAGCTTCCAGGCTCTCAATTCTGTTATGATTCCCGTTCCACAAAACTCCATCTACATAGTCACAGGAGCAGCAGGGCTTGAGGCTGGGGCATTGCAACATGTTTGATACAGGCACTGAGACCTGTTCTCTGTGGGTGCTTCAGAAG
This sequence comes from Oreocharis arfaki, assembly GCA_013398015.1. Taxonomy (NCBI): domain Eukaryota; kingdom Metazoa; phylum Chordata; class Aves; order Passeriformes; family Paramythiidae; genus Oreocharis; species Oreocharis arfaki. The sequence continues at coordinate 124,632 of VZRR01004731.1, read as the reverse complement.
AGAAAGAAAATGGAGTGCTAAAAAAACCTCTTCCTGCTTTCCTCCTTTCATTTTGCAGAAAAAGAAAAGGCTAAAGGCTCTGCTGGAGTGACTCCATTGACTCCCGTGGCTTTCGTGGGCTTCAATTTGCAAAACAGACAGAAGAGAAAACCCTTCCTCCACCTCTCTCCCCTGCAATTCTTGAAAGTGACATCTGTGCAGTGCTGCAGGAAAGATTACACATCTTAGTCTTATTTTTTTTTTACCCTGCCACTCCCAATTTACTCATGCCCACTACCATAATATTAATTTTTAGCAAGGAGGAGTAAGGAGTGCTCCCCTGGGCCAGCGTGGTTCTTCTGGCGCGGAGCAGCCCCTCCAGGGGAGGGGGAGGGCAGCGGGGTGGAGGTCGCTGCTGCTCCAACGGGACCAGATCTGCCTTCCTCACCCAGGACCGAGGGCATCTGTCCCAGCAGTCTGTCCAGAGCAGTCCCTGCCCATCCCTCAGCAGCCGAACGTGGCACCGCTCTGTCTTGCCACCACTTCTCCTTCCCACCCTCCAACTCTTTGCCTCACCTCCCCTGGACCCACTTCCTTTCTGGAAAAATCCATCCATTTATTTCCAATTACAAACCACACCACATAACACAAACATAATTGCTTAAAAGTTGTTCCACATTTGATTCACATGCATTATGCATCCTGTAAATTATGTACGACCTCCTCTTTTTTTTTTTTTTTTT
>VZRR01004731.1:109648-119648 GCA_013398015.1 Oreocharis arfaki | reverse complement strand
GGCAAATTAACTTGTCACATGTTGGAGAAAGAAAACCTGGGTTTTATTGCTCTTGCTTGAAATGGAACAAACTCACTCCATGTCCTTGTGCAGACTGAGTCTCTCTTGCCTGAGACCCCCTCATGTGATGCCACCTGCGTTATTGTGGGCTTAATTGCAACACTCTTGTTGTTGTTAGTTGCACTTATTTGCTCTTGAGCATGTCATATTGCCCTGATGTGTCTTCTTTTTTCAGACTTAACGCAGTGCTCCTGAAGCCAACTTAACAGAGACTGCTCTACTGAAAGCTTTCTGAAATCATTCTTAAATTACGATGTACAATCTCTTGAAATTAAGTCAGTTCAAATGTAAGTTTAATTTGGCACCTTCCACTTAACTCGTTCCTAGTGTACAAAAAAAATTGCTTCAGTTAAGTACTTAAGATGACATTTAATTGGTCCTGAGTATCACACTACTCTGTGTAAAAATCTCTGTAGTCTTTAAAAACTTTAATCACTTCCTTTCAGTCAGGGTTAGATTTCTTAGGTGTATAAAAGCCTTAAAGTGGGACCCACCAAGAAATTTATTCCAAACACCGCAGCTGTCCTCAATACTTCTTTTTACCTCTTGATAAGTAAAGGGTTTTTCAGTTGGAAAGAGTTTAAAAACTGTCAGGGATGGTTGTTGTTATTGTTTTCTTAGCTCTGATTACATGAAGGCAGGGAAGCACCGGTAAATAAGCAGCTGAAGGAAATAAGGAATTCTCATTGGTTCTGAGGAGACCTTTTTTAAGCGAGCAAGAGGGTTAGCAGGCTCTTTTACTGCTTTCTGCTCATCCTGCACAGTTATAGCTCACTAGGCTGAAACTGGAGTACCAGACAGAGAAGTGGAAAGTTACCCAAAATTGCTCGCTTGTTTAAAAGTAACATATACATTATTGATAGTCATTCCATGGCAGTAGATCCTGCAGCCACATTTCAGTTAAGTGTTCTTCCGTGGGCACGTTCTCTTTCTTGTTTCTTTTTTGGCAATAGTGTTTCTTTCTAACAGTATTTTAGTGCTTAGATGGCAAGCTGTATTTTATCCATATAAGGTTTAATTTAATAAGGCAAAATGTGATTATTTGGATTAATTAGAGCATGTAAGAACGCTGCATGTATGCACTTTGGATAGTCACTTTTAAACACGTGCTTATATCTATTGATTTATAAATATTCGAGGTGTGTTTATGCAAATTTGATATACTAGCAATGTGAGGCATTATAGATCATTTGCAAGAGTGTTGTAGTGTGAATTCACATTTAGGCAGTGAGCAGCATTCATTAAATGCCCGAGCTTCAGCTGTGTGCTTGCAGGGTGGTATTTCTTCCTGTAAGGCTTAGCTGCTAAATCCACTGTAAAATACTGCAGAGTTGTATCTCAGCCTCTTTAAGTGATCACTTGACTCCAGTGACTGTTTGGTATGGAAGCTATAGTCAAAATATGTCTATTTAAAACAGATGTAGTCATTAGGAGGCCCTCCAAACTGTGCTTCTCAGCTTCCAAGTCAAACTTCTTCGAGGTCAAACCATCTCCTAGGCAGGTTCAGAGACAGATGATCATCCCTGTTTCCCCACATCAAGTGTAACCACACTGCTGCATTGACAAGGGGCTAGTGCCATGAAAATAGGACTCATTATTTAGTTATCAGACAAGTTTTTTGCCATTCATGCTCCTCATTCTGTCTCACTTGTGCTACTTAGATGTGGAGCTAAAAATTAGTATTAGTCCTTGCTTATCAATATGCATGGTAAGGAATTTTACTGCCCTGAATGCTGCCCAGGGTTAGCTTTGGATGGCTGTTTGTTGCACCACACTGCAACAGCCTGGGCAAAATGGCACAGGGAAGGTCCTTGGGGCCACTGTGATGGCAGAGAAGCTGAATGCCAGTGCCCAGGGTGAATTTAACCACGGTGTGATAAGCAGGAGGAGGGGGCTGTAATAATCTTCTGTGAGAGAGAAAAAGAGCAGAGCCTGAGCAGGGCCTTGCCAGTAAGAGAAAAGATTGCTTTCCAGGCTGCCCCAACCACGACCTCAGGACGGGGATTTCTGACTGACCCTGTGCCATGAAGCATTAAAAACGCAGCAAAATGATCCACTGGGCTCTCACTTCTTGACCTCCCTGAGAGCGCAGGAGCTTTTCTAGCTCTCACTGAGAGAATGATATCATTTCTGTAGTTATCTTTACAGCTTTCAGACTGAGTTTCTCACCTGCTTAAAGAGAGCTGTGGCAACCACGATCATTTCTTCCAGTTATTTTCTTGTTTTAGTCCTTGCACTTCTGTCATTTGCTGACGGGCCAGAATAATGTGAAATTACCCATCTGATTTCAGTTGTCTTTTCCTAGTTTGTCATTTTGTTCAGATATCCAAAACATGGCCCTTCTTTAGGACTTGGGGAGTTGCTGCCATTGCATACAGAGAGCAGACAGAAAAGGGACAGTTTTTCGTGGGGAATGGACTTGGTGCTCTACAAGCACAAAATGTCCCAGTCTCTCAGACCCTGTTACAGAAATCCCCCCTTCTCTAAGTGTCTGGCATCACAAGGGAACAAAAGCAGTAAATCTGGGTTTGGATATAGGTCTGGGTAGAGTTGTGTCATCTTCCCAAAGCATCTCCGTAGGAAAAGCTCTGCATGATACAAACAGGTGTTGCCACCTGCAGTTGGGTGGTACAGGTGTGTTCCTGGTGCTACAGGGCAGGATCTGAAGGGCATTCTCCCTCACCAAGTAAAGCAAACCAAAGCTACCACTGCAACAGGGTTTCAGTGGTGAGGCAATTTGGGTTGCATCCCTGCATTGACTCTAGAGTCTGTCCGCATCACCCTGCTGCCTGCATGCTGCCCATATTACACTTATTCTGTGCTGCTGTAGTATGGAACATTATGATCAGCCTCTGGATGCTCCTAAGTTGAGGCAGATCATCTTTTCCTCCTAAGAAACCTCCAGAACCCAGCTGCAGCCATAAAGCTGCTATCAAATGCAAGCTGGCCGCAGTTCAGAATTGGGGCCAATATTTTTAACAGCATGAAATTTTGTTGTAGGCTCTCTGGAAGGATTCTGTATATGAAACACTGAACTGGAGCAAAATCAAGACTGAAGTCCTCCGTGTGGAAAAACAGCTGAAGAAAAGGTTGGTTATGTTTGAGAAGGGGGATGCATCTCTCATATGTATTACAGATAGAGTCTGATGACATTGATTTGGAGGAGGTGTATCTTTCTTTGCTGTTGGCTTACGTTCACAAATGCATTGTGATGTCATGACCTCTTTTGTCCGAGTTGGCACCAGTGGAACATACCGACCATACCACTCTCATCAACATAATCAGAAAATAACTTGGTATTTCATGTAATTAAATCATAAGCTCTGCCCACTTTGTATGGGCCTGAACTTCTACATGTACTTTCATACTGCCACTGGTGGCTCTTTGTTTGCATTACAGCAGCCTGAGAGTAAACGAAAGGCAAGATCCAAGATAGGAAGGCAAATTGGTTTTGCAAACATGGCAAAGAAAGTGTGTGAAATCAAATGCCAATATTAATGCAAGACATCTGCTCTCTGTTCCAGGTCTCAGCGAAGTAATCCAGTCCTAATTATACACTGCTGTGTCCTCTACCAGCTAAGGAGAATGGTGCGGCCATTCTTAGTACTAGTATATAAATTTCTTTTTGGATCTGATAGATACATTAGATGCAGGGGAGACTTTTCATTTTTTGGCTGTCCGTTGCTTTGGGTAGCACAAAGAGAGGGGAGGAGAAAGGTTGCAGCAGGAAAAGATCAAAATCTTCCAAAAAGGACTCTGCTCCTAGAATAAAAATTTTTCCTAGAGAACTTTCCCTGCAGACCTCAATCAATATTATTCTCATCTGAGTGCACATATTATTCATTAAGAAATACTGGCAAGATGTGCACTATAGTGTATGCCTTCATTAGAGCCTCCACCTGCCTGCTTTTATCAGAACATCTTCTCTAACTTTCATCTTCATTGAACTTGTTCATATCTTTGGATTCAGAGAGAAATCTTGTAATTTCACAGGATGGATTTATTTTAAAACAAACACCAAAACATCCATCTCTTCGGCTTGTGTATGTGTTTTCTCATCTCACACACTACTGAATCAAGAAGATTATCACCATTAGATTCAGATTGAACTGGATGCTGATGAATTCATGTGCAAAACACAGCCCAGTGCAACAGACCCTCCCTGACATGGGAATAGCTGGAATTCCTCTGTTGTGTGTTCAGCTGCCACACCATATCCTTTGTGTGCACCTACTGCTCCGGTGCCAGCAGCCATTTTCCTATGGAATCAACATTTTTAGATGATATGTTGGTAGAATGATGTTATGAAGACCTGGCAAACGTCATCCATGCCAAGTAGAGGCAGAGGGAGCCACAAAACATAGGGGACACTGGCAGTGTCTTAGGGTATTGTTATCACAAAGCAACGTGAGGCTGACATTGCATTTTATCCTTTCAATTCATGTGTTTCCATCTCCAAGTATTCCGTGTCAATTTTGCCTGGTCTCTTTAGTGCAAGGCAGTGAAGAAAGAAACCATCTTATTGAAGAAGGGCACTGGGATTTTTGGACAGTATGTTGTGGTCCAGCTCCATGGCTGGGACCCCTGTGTGCTGCTGCAGTTTAAAGAAGAGCTGATAGTAAGAGATTATGAAAAGGCAGCTCCATGGCTCTGTCTCTGTTCACCCATCTCACATTTGATTAGTCTCTGCTTGACATCAGGCTGGGAGCAATAAGCTCTGATCGTAACAGAGTATGTGGCAACAAGCCCGAGAGCTCCATGTGTCACTCCAGACCCAGACACTGCCTCACTGGATTCCTCCACGAAGCAACTGAGGCAGATGTACGGATGCCAGATTTGTCTTTCAGGTCTGCCTACTGCACCCACCAAGGTAAGGAATAAAAGGCAGGACTATCTACAGGAGAATACTGCAGTAGCAATGAACTTTGAAGTAGAGAAGAATATACAGAAAAGTCAATTATTGATCCAGATGAAAGCAAGGGACATTATAAAAACACTGTCACTAGATTTTACTCATAAGTTTGGGGGTGGTTTTTTGGTAGGGGTATGTGTGTTAAGGATTCTTTCCCATGTACTTTAAAGAAGCCCTGCACAGGCACTGCTGTGTGAAGAGGTGGCAGAGTCAGAGTCCATGTGCTGGTTTGCTCAGAAAGGTTGGGCTAAAGGTGCATTCTTGAACTTTTGCTGAACTTCATTTTGATATGGATTGAAATCTTACATCACTGTTGAGACCTGATGGACCATACGAGTGGAAGAACACATCTCACTTGAGCCTGGGAGAGTTTTGAGAGGTGGAAGGAGAAAGGAGGTTTCTCTTGGGAAAGCATCTCCTCTATTTATGCTTTTCCCAGGGAAATGCAGCCTGTCCCAGCTCCTAGTCTGGGCCTCCTCTAAAGCTGTTCACTTGGGTCCTTAGACCTGCCCTTCTCCCCCCTGTATTGGTACTGGGGAGATGCTGGCAGATCTGCAGTGTCACACCCAGCAGCTTATACGCATTCACAAAACCTTCCTGATGCCACTTTGTCATGTACAAAGAAACTTCATGGAGTTCATTTCAGCTGAGCTGTTCTGGACATGGGAGGTGCAGAATCTGCCAATTAAACTTCTTATGAAACAAGAAACAGACCAAAAATTTAGATGTTGCTACTTTTATTTTTGAAAAAAACCCTTTTTGCTCTGGAGAGGAGCAGCAAAACTTCTGAATAACTAATTTATCCACTGTAAATTTCTCTAAAAGGTCATTACAGATTGTAAAGCCTCATGGCTTAAAGTTCCAGCCTTATATCACAGTGGCAAAGAACTCATTCTCTAGAGGTTTTATTTTTGAAGCTTTGCCATTTTCTTCTATCAAAGGAAATGCTGTATTTTTAATACACAATTTTCTTTTTTAAAGGATAGCCTATATTTATGAAAATATTTAACATTCATTTCACGCAAAACATAGTAACAGAATCGAGTGATTTATTTTCACAACGCATAGGCAGAGACGTAGAGCAAGCCAGAGCTTAGAAATAATTGAGGTCTGTAGATCTCAGGTATGTATTTAAGTGGTCTTTTGAACTGCCACCCGTGTTCTGAGTGAACATAACTTTTCAGAGCACTTGTGATTTTCCTCCTTTACAGGGCTGCTGAATTGTGGTATGAGGTCAGGCCCGTGGTCACTCTCTTCTGACACCGGCAGGGTAGGTGCAAGCGATTCTGAAATGGGCAAAAATACAGAGATATTTTGTAGCTAATTTAGTGCAGACCTGTGCCAATTGTCTTGGTTATTTGTGTGAATTCAAGAAATAAAACCCCTGTGTCAAACTGCAGATAAAAGTCTCATCTGCTGAGAAATCTGACTTTGAAAACAACTGCTGAATTCACCGTGTGCAGGGTAGTCTTTGGTACGGCCTGGTGCTGCTTCGCTGTGGGATTCTGACTGGCACACGTGACTTAATCACCTTCACTTTTATTTTGAATTTTTTTTAAATCCTGTCAGCTGAAAGATAAAATAAAAAACATATTAACCTCCCTGATGAAGCTTTGTAATTCCCCACACTGAAACATTAACCAAGTCCTTAATTAAGAGAGACTGAAAGTAGAAGAATGCTTTTATGTCATTAGCTGGTTTTTGCTCCAGTCATCTGCCTCATTCAAGCATAGGATAATATGAAACCTCACGGGTCTGCTAAAGGCTTGACTGAAGTATATTGCGGACTTTGCAATTTAATAAGAATGGGGCGTTGTTCTTAAGAAACTTCATTTTCTCTTGTCTGTGCTCAAGCAAAAAGGAAGAAAAGTAAGAGCAGCTAGTGAGCAAGAGCCTCAAGTTGGACCCAGAGGCCTGAGCCCTAGCCCTTGCTGCACAAAGGTGTATTTATTCCTGCGTGCCTCTTCCCTCATGCACCAGGAATAGCAGGAATTACTCTTAGACCAGAAACTTTCCTAGGCAGAGGACAGCTGTTCTCTTTTTTCTGTAGTTTCTGCAGTATTGAGCATGATGGCTTCTCAGAACTGCCTAGCCAGGGAGCGCGTGAGGCACCGTAATTGAATGAAAACCAGTGCACATCAGTGATGAACTGGCACCTCAGCAACGGTGTTGTCTGGTCCTCCTCCAGCAGCGAGCTGGTTTAGTACTTTGTTCCAGGGAACGGAGGTTTGGGGAGCTGAAGCTTATTCCCAGACACTGATCCGTGTCAAGTTTTCCCAGTAACTCGTTATGGGGCTGGTTGCCTACACGAGCGCTTTTTAAAGGAGCAATCTAGCTGTTCCTCTCTAGTGTCAAGGTACTGAAAAAAATAAGTGTGGTAAAATTCTTTGTATGAGACTTTTAATCTACTGGGTGAAAGAGGCTCAGAAATTACTGAAACTTTCTCACTCCTCTGGAATTACTCACTGAGCAGATATAATGGGAACACACGCAGGACAGCGCTTCGCCACACTAGAAAAAGTTATTTACGTAGAGTGCGGACCTTTATGTAGTGGGGTTTGTCTCTTCACCTTATTAAAGTTGTAAACCTAAAAATCCCCATGACTGTAACTGTAGGATTGCAGCAGACTGTTCAAACTGCAGGATGTGTGGTTGGGAATGGAATGTTTTGGTGGTTTTGGCATTATTTTTCTCCCCTTGTGTGACGCTTTCTCATGCTCCTACACACGTGCAAAACTCTCTCTTGCTTTTTCCCTCCAGGTCTCTTTCATGCCCAGTGACCCCACCTCTCTTGGCTCAAGCATGAATATCACAACGATACCAAAGTCAGTCTCTGTTTCCTCAGTTTCTTCCTGTTCTACCCTTGGCATCCCAGCAGTGACCTTGAGCTCCAGCGCATGCAGACAGACTTCTGCCACTCAGTAAGTCTGTGCTTAGATGAAACCACAATATCCCTGTGGCAAGCTCAGAATTGAAGGCTTAAGGTTTGCATACCAAGATCCTGAAATTCTGGCTTTGCACCCAAAAATCTCCTTGGAACAGTGAGAAAAGGAATGGGCTCTAGGACCAAAAGCACGCTCAGAAATGAATTCATGCACGATGTTCTCCAGGGTCAGTATTATTCAAGTGTTGCTGTGTTTCTTCAAAGGAGGAAAAAAAAAAAAAAGATTCATGGAGTAAGAAGGATCAAGTTCCTGTGGGTGTAGTATGTGCCACAGAGTGGAAATTAAAAACCAGAGAATTAACAGGGTTTGTTGTGCTACAAAGCTGAAAGCATTTTTATCCTTATACATGTGTACTCACAGAAAAACTTACTGCACTAACGAAACACAACTTTATGTTCCCAGTCGTATTTATTGTTTGTTGCCTTAGCTAAGGGTTTGTTTGGTTTATTGTAGGGATGAAGAGGGAGGTGCTTGTGGGGTTTTTGACCCCCTTGGCTATAGGTAATGTGTACAAGGTGTGCCTTAAAAGAGTGGGGAGAGTTGCCACACAGGCAAGTTTAATAAAAGGTAACTTGACAGGGGTGAATGTGAAGATGGGGAACTGAGGACGTGACAGTTCCCATGAGATGATGTGCAGCCCTATCTCCCCTAAAATCTATCAAAAATTGTCTGGCTCCCCTCAAGGGGAACCAGCCTGAAGAAAAGTCCAGAAAAAGGCAACATGGCAGTTCAAAGGAGGAAGCTAATATTTTAGCTTTAGCTAAGATGAGCTGAGCTAATATTAGTTTCCTGATATATAAAGCCAAATGGATTAATGGATCAGCTCATGCATTGCCTAAGGAAACAAAAAGAAAATCTTCAATACTTCTGTGCACATTGAGGACATGAACAATAAAGGTCTTTAGAAAGTAAAAACCTAATTTGGGGGAATCAATTACTACTTCTTTTTTCTTACCCTTTTTTTTTTTTTATTTAAAGGAAGTTCACAGAGAGGTAAAACTTGGGTAACACGCCAGCCAGGAGTCATGCGTCTCAGACACCACAATGATGGTCGATCTCGGTTTGCATCAGTCTTGCCCAGGCTCTTTTTAGCATTCCAGCTTCAGCTAATGGAAATCAAGCCCATTATGGTAAACGTAGGAAGCAAGTACATTAATAGTGGGCACTAACATTAATTCAAATGGTAAACAATTCAGAACTGTTCCCAGTACATACTAGATTATGTATCATTTTACCTGCTCCTTCAGAGGGCTACTCCTTTCGTGGATTTTTAAAGTACAGAAGATTGTCTGCCACAGAGTTTTCTGCTTTACTAAACTATTTCCAAATTCTGCTTTGCTCCCCATCAGTCCCATATACTTTTTTCTTTTAGGTTTTGGGTGCGAGCACTTTCACTCCAGAGCTGACACCATCGCAATGCCAATCTGTTCCTTACTTCCAAAACAGAGAGGCAGACGGGGCAAGTTTAGCGAAGGCAAGATGTGGGGAAAAATCTAAAGAGAAGGCAGAAAGAAAAATTGAGCTTATTTGTACAGTAACACGTGTGTTAGAGTAATGCCTCCCTGCCTCAGCTATATGCTCCCCCATCTTCTCTCTCACACACGTATATACACACACACTTTAACTGTGCTTTTGTGTTTTGTCAGAATTAATGAGAAAAGTTCCCTTGCCCTAGGGGTAATTAGTGTCCTTGGAGTTAAATAAGCTAATACTTAGACACCTCTGGCACAGGCAATTATGTTTGTGTATTGAATAATTGATTCAAAGAGGGGGGGAAGGGGCTGCTAATCAGATCTGAGCATAATGAATTGATTTAATTAACAGGGGAATCTGAGGGTCCCTGGGAAATGTGTGCATTTATTCAGCAGCAGGAGAGAGTGCAAAGCACATAAATTGAGAGAGAGAGCGAGCGAGCGAGGCAGGCGGCAAGTGCTTTTGCTTTCAGTGATAGGTTCACATCTTTCCTCCCTCCCACCCCCCCTTCCTTTGAATATAATTTTAGATTTAGAGTGAAATCAAGAGAAAAGCACTTTAGAAGCCTGGAAAGCTCTTGCAGTAGCAACAGCAAAGGGGAGAGAGGTTG
>VZRR01004731.1:5517-109084 GCA_013398015.1 Oreocharis arfaki | reverse complement strand
GGGGCAGCGTCTGACACCCGCAGCCCCGGCACCGGGCCGCCATCAGCGCCGGTGGCCTCAGCGTGTGTCCCCGCCGGGCCACCGCCGGTGGCTCCCGAGGCCGCGGGTGCCCGAACGCCGCCCCGCGCTCCCACTGCGGGCAGGGCGGCCCTGCGCGCTCGTGTAAATGGCCACAGAACGTCCCTGTGTCGGGCTGGTGGGGGATCCAACTCGGAAAAGTGGATGCCAGGCTCAAGAGACAAGTGGGAGATGCTCTCTTTCGCTGTTTTCTTTTTTCCTTTTTTTTTTCCCCCCTCTACCTCTTTTGCCTCCCTTTCCCCTATTCTTTTGATCTGGAGTTTCTGCCTCAGAACGGGGGGAGTCCGCCTGCCGCGACACCGCCGAGTGGGACGGGGCACGAAGAGCAATCCCGGGCTGGCTTGTGCGAGCGGCCGTGTGGGAGGGGGCCGAAGCGCTGACAACCACAAGGTTAAATGCTCACTGCCCCAGAGAGGTGCGTGGGGAGGGAGCTTGCTGCACGCTCGTCACATGCCTCTGGGCCCTCGGAGAATCCCTCTCCAAGCATCTTTTTTTCCTCCAGTTTCTTGAAGCCCTCTGAAGTAAACTGATGTAGTGTTATTAATGGGGTCTGTAGTGCTCCAGTGGAAAGCGCGTGTGTTGGAGAAGAGGGAATGAACTTACCTGAGTGGTCAGTGAGAGATAACAGTAGAAAGACTTCTCTCATCCCTCACCCCCTGTGCACTAAGGTAAAAAGGTTAAGTAATGACTGAGGAATTAAACACGCCTAATTTCTTACTGGTGTGTGGAACAAGGTTCGTGTTTCTCTCCGACCTCACTTTCGGGGTGACCTGCATTGCAAGAGTCCCCTGAATTTTGCTCAGCTGCTGGACGAAAAGGGAGGAAGGGCTCTTTACATCTCTATTAATACCCCTTAATAATAATAACTGGGTGATGTCTTCATCCCGGTGACTCTCTGTCAGGGGGTGCCTGCCGGCCTGTGTCTGTTTCCCTGTGATTGACAGGCTGCCAGCAGGATGCTGCCTCCATTGCAGGGGCGAGAGGCACAGGTGAGCTGCGAGGAGAGACGGAGATCTGAAGAGGGTTTCCTAATAGGGGTGTTTGGGCTCTTTCAAGTGTCGCAGACACTCATTAAACACAAGGAGCTCGGGGCCAGTGCGGTGGTGCTGTAAGGAAATGAAACCAGAACCGTTGATTATCCAGACAGTTCTCAACAGCCTCCTTCCAGGAGATTCCATGAGCGGCTGTATAAAAGGGAATAATGGTGGTGGAAGGGAGAGGTAAAGAGGAAATTAGTGCGGGGTGCACTTAAAAAAGGAGCAAAGTAGGAAACAACCCCCTGATGAGAAGGATGTGAAGGTCAGAGCAACAAGGTGCAGTAATGCCTAGGAATCTCCCGTGCTGTTGATGGAGTAGTTATGCTTGAGGAGAAATTATGATCGCTTTTAAAGGTGCACTGGAGAAATGGGGGATAGGAGGTGAGACTCAGAGAAGAAACTCTTTTTAGGAAGAGGTCATTTTACCTTTGTAAGTTTCTTTCTGCCTGATTCAAATGGGCTCCACTTGCCCGCTCATCTGTGAATGTTAAAAGGGGATGCTGGACCTGCATAGGTTACAAATGGACTAAAATGTAAGCTTTTGCTAACGAAACCAATTCCTTTTGAAATCAAGCTTGAATGAGCTTGTTAATAAAAATGGGTCTGTTTTACTCCCATAAACGGCCTTTTTTTTTTTCCTCTTATTTTTCTTTTTCCCAGGAGCCGGTCTGATTTTTACCATCTAAAAATCCCAGCATTGTGGCTACTATCCAGTTCTCCCCTTGATTTAAGAGGCTTTGCCATGTAGGGTTTTTCTTTGAGGGGTTTTCTTCTTTTGAGGTCTCTGGCAGCGGAGGGGGTATTCATAGTTATTGCTGCACAGAGAAGGCAGGATTTCAGGATTACCCCTCCCAGAAGTCCTGGTGCATCGCAAGGAGGACACTTGCTGCCTTGTAGATATGTGCCCCTTGCTTTTGCATCCCTGAAGGCTACTTGGGAAGCTGGGCTATGGCCATTGGCCTCAGAGGCAGCTGCCCACTCTTTCAGCTCGGGGCCTTAGGGGTGTGTGCCAGCCCCAGTGTGACACCAGGATCGCCCCAGCGGTGCGATAACTGTGGATTTGTGTTTCCACTCCACGTTTGTGAGTGAAAAGCTTCCATGGCAAGCACGCTCTGTGGTGCCGAGAAGTAGTAGAGACTCAATAATACTTTTCTGTGGGTCTTCGCAGATATCCTTGAAGATGAAGGGGCAGACTGAAAAAATAACAACAGTAATAATGTTTTTGACTTGATGTGTTTTGGCATCACGTCAAGTTATGTCAGGGAGGTAACAGCATTTTGTATGTTTGAAGTGACATAATATAACCTGACTGATGCAACATGACTCGATATCAGAAAATACTGGTTCACAGTGGAACTTTGGCAGGTATCTTCTCCAAACAAATGTTAGGAACTGAGAGAAGAGGGACGAGAGGGGTGGGGGAGAGAAAGATTGAGAGAGAAAAACTTCAAGGCTCATATTTTAGTCAGTTCCACTGCGTAAATCACGGCAGAATTTGCTGTGGGCAAGCCAACCTACGCACCGTGCAGCGCATTTATAAATTTCAACATAATGAGAGTTAAGATATTTCTCAAATACATAAATGTTTTGATTGCAAAGACCAGATTTCTGCTTAAAAAAGTAAACTGACATCAGGTAGCATGATTAATTCCAACAGATTGTGTTAATTGTAGTTGACTTAAATTGCTGTACAAATGTGTTGGGGGTTAGAAAACTTTTATTTTTAATTGTTGGTGTGTGAAATGAGTAAGCAGATAAAGTGTTTAAAAAAATCTGTTTGCACAGGGAGTAATCCAGCCTCTATGACATGATGGAGCAGTAAAGGAATAAAATGTACATTGATCCGGTACTGCGTATTTTTTCATGAGTGCATTATGGCTGCTAGTTTGCTCTGCTGCAGAAGTCAGCTGTGACAGACAATGGCTAACTTCGTTTTTATCAAAACACTGCCTTTCTTATAGTTACCAAATAGTAGAAGTTGAAATGTACCATATATTTTGGGGTAAACTTGTCCTTTTCAAAGGTGACAGGGTTGAAAAGTACACACACAGAAAGATGGAACATTTTTGGAGTTCACCATTTTCTGATGGAGGCCAATAGTATATTGAAAGTATTAAAGTGCCTCGAATCTAGAAAAGCCTGTGGTTTTGTTAGTTTTTGCACGGATGCTTTTAACTATTAGACTTTAATCTTTGGGATAAAGTCCTCCTCCTTTTTAGCTTGTGACACTTCCTAAAAGAAAGTGATTATTTATGGTGGTTGCACTCTTACGCTAAAATACATATTCAACACTTGCAAACTAGTATCACTAGGAAACAGGAGTTGTTGGAAGCACTAGATGAAAACAGTTCAATGTAAAATGATACATTTAACATCAAATATTCTCAAGGACTGTTAGGATTAAGTATGGTGAATGAAGAGGGAAGGAAAAGCCACTTCAGCTGGGGATAAGGAATCTAATTAAAAATCGGTATTAAGGATATATAACTTGAGCCCGCTATCATGCTCTTTAGAGTACCGTTGTATCAGTTGTAAAGGGGAGGAAGAAGTATCATTAAAGCAGAAATGAAATGTTTTCTCAGATTAAAAGACCGAGATGAGTGAAACGATGCTGTTGATCTTGGTAGCAAAGCATCTGATCCCACAATCCTTACGAGAGCCATTGGAGACAACAGATGACTTGTCTGAAAAAGGATTGAGAGGTGCAGGGCGAAGGAGAAAAAATGTGGGCCCCCAACTTGTCACTTTATATTTGGGCATTGATGGCTTTTTTGAAAAGTGGAGCAAACCTGTAAGGGCTTGTACCTCGTTTGATTAGGTAAATTCATTTTAATACCAACCTAGTGAAAATGGAGCTGCGTTCTCTGGAGTATACCCTGAAACTAACACCGACACGTGAAAACAAACCCAAAATGTTTGTGCAGAAAATTAGTATCAAATTTTCGGTCACCAGAGATGCGTGAAATGTAGCTGGGAGCAGCGGGGCTGGTGTAACGCAGCCGGCATCAGCTGCGGAGAGTTCTGAGCCTCTGACCCGCCCGAGCTGCTGGGAAGTGTCAGACAAAATCCCCGCTCGCAGGGAGCAGAGCTGGAGCATCCCCCGCGCCCTGGCCCCGCAGAGGACAAAGAGGCGGCGGCGCAGGTGGCCCCGCGGCCGGCGGCACCTGGGCGGGGGCCGGGCGGGCTGCAGGTGGTGCTGCTGAGCCGGGAAGCCGCGCTCCGCCAGGAATCCCCGGCAGGAGCACGAGAGGGGGCCCTGCGAAACGTGCATTTATTCATTGCAAGTGTGCAGGGCTCACCAATTGAGAGGCAGAGGCAGCACTAGTCGGGCTTAGGTATTCTACCCTCTCTGAATATAATTTCGGATTTAGATTCAGACTAAATCCAAAGGGAAAACACTTTATAAGGCTGAAAGCTGTGTAGTTGCAGCAGCCAGGGTTATGGGCTATCAAAGGCAATTACACTAAAATAGATTATACTGCGTAAATTGAGCCATTTAGAAGGTGAGAACCAAAGAAACAGCTCTGATCCCCCTTCTTTCTAAATTGCAGTTTTAGTTCCTTGCCATTCTGAGGCACAAAAGTAGGTGAGACTGCTTTTGTATCTGCAAAGTGCTTTATTTCTGAGTGTAATTCTAACTGAGTGCAATCTAGGTTAAAAGCTGGACAACTGGGTAATTAGAGCTCACTTGCTGCTAAAGGACTATCAGCTGTACCGTAGCTCATTTGTGTTCCCAGAGACTTGTTCTCCTCTCCCCTGAGCGGAGGCTGCTGGAGAAGAAGCATCTGTGCCCGGACTTTTCTTGATTGCGGAGATGATGGTGCTGGACAAGGAGGACGGTAGGTGGGCTGAGATTGTGTAAGCCTGTGCTCGGTGTCTTCTGTGTGCTGCTAATGTAGAAATAAATAGTTTTGAAACAGATGTGCGCTGTGCATTTCAGAGTGCTCTGCTTTGAGCTTCTGATGTTTTTCTCTTGTGTAGGTAAAAGCATGCTTGCTCTTTATTTTTTTTTTTATCTCTCCTCTGACACGATCAGACAGCCAAGAAGGGTTTACTCCAGGCTCTGTTTGCTGAAGGACATAGCAGAAACTGCTTGATTTCTTTTTTTTTTTTTATATCTATGTAGATTTTTCTTTCTGCAAGTTACTCTAATATATCCATTTTAGCCTGTTTGTTATAACAGCTTTTATTGTAAATCTAATTTTGAGATTTTTCTTTCCTTTTCATTGCGTGCCATTTCGGTCTCTTTAATGTGCGCCTTTAATATCTATTTCTCACAGCTTTTCTTCATCGCTATAAACATAATGACAATAAGCTAATAAGCTGCTGTGGCAGGAAAAAAAAGCATTGGTTTATTCTAAGAATTAATGGCAGAAGTGGAGGTTCATTTGGGAGGTGATTTCATGAATGAAGCTGAAGGAGAGCTTGACTTATTTTAGGACTTCACATATACTTATTTTTTTAAGCTGACTAGTCCTCATCAAGGATGCTTAAGGGGTACAAATTGATGTGAGGAATATCAGACAGAGTTAGTGAGTAGCCTGAATGACCTGATGCTATCTTTTGCACGGTTCCTGCCAGGGTGTTCAACTTAACTGCTCAGTCATCAGCAGTTTCTGGGATGAAGGTGGTAAGTCCAATCACAACTTTTTAATTAAGTTGTGTTTTTTTGTTTCCTAAGGCTGCTTTTTGGCTTAGGTCGTCCTTCATAGCTCATACACTGAAAGCAATGATTAAAACTGAGGCAGAGCAGAATGCTTCTGTAGCCATCCACACAGACTTCTGTCGATGGCACTGCCTCTTGCCAAGGACCTCCACCTTGGCGGCACTTTGTGCACGGAAAGTGGGAACTGCATCTTAACTTCTAACAGGCATTTCTACCTATTATCTCCTTATTTCATTCCACCTTTTTAAATGGGTGAAGTGTGCCGTGTAATGGATTTCTCTGATCTTTTAAAATTTATTTTAGAAATCTCTCTAAGTGTAAAAAAAAAAGTCATAGCATAGGCTGTTGCCATTTGAAAGTAGGAGAAATTACTGAATATTTGTAAGACTGTAGACAGGAAACAGCTTTTCACAGGGAGCAAAAGAGCTTGGAGAAATTGGAAGTTGGGCATTTTGGCAGTAGCATTGATTTTACTTGAATATATGAATTGCTTTTTAAAATATTTATGAGAAAAATAACTTGTAATTCAAAGTCACTTACTTTCCTGTGTTGGGGTCATGTTAACCATGTTTTGTGACTAGTACTGAAAGCTGCTATTAAGTTGAAATTATACGATTTTTATTCCACAGCCCATATCTGTCTTCTAGTATTTTAAAACTGAATTAGTACTGCACTGGAGAATAATTAGGAAGGCTTGGCTATTGAAAGACCAGAAGTCTTCCACTAAAGTTTCTCTTCCCTGTCTCCCTTCCTAGCATCCCAAAAAAGGGGTGAGGGGGGAATACTACCCAGTATTTTAGACCTAGCATTTTGAGGTCTTATCTCATTTTAAGTTTGATTTCTAAAATTCTCAGTCTGCTGTGTTCATGCATGTAGAATTTGAATCTAGTTTCTGGGATGGCATGTGAGGTTTTGTTTCATGAAGCATTTGGGACAATGAAAAACGTAGACTCCGTAAAAAGACTTGACACCTTTAAAATATGAGACCAAGCAGAAATGCATCATTATCAGTGCCCTCTTGTATGCAGATTCAGTCATATTTGGAGTAAGAGTTGACCACTGTGAGATCAAAGTCCGTGTATGAGTTGTTGTGCCCGTCTGAATTTGTTCCGTGCTAATTAAGTTGGCATCCCAAAACTGCGAAATAATCTTATTCAGAGGGGAAAAATAAACCATAGGTTTTATTTCTGTTAAGATCTCCTAAGTTCCTTTGTTAACACAGTAGAACTTTTAAAAAAAAACCGAGTAGATGTGGAGCATCTGTTACACATCTTCTAGATCAGCTTTGCAGTTGACTGGCCTGTGGATGAAAGACACACTAAGTGCTTGAGTATTGCTTATGCTGGGAAAACAAATGAAGCTAACAGGGTTTCAAAGGCTTTGAAGCAGTGTCACTCTCAGAGGTGTTCAGTTGTTTTCTTTGGCAATATAAGTTGAAGCAAGCTAGTTTACTTTATTAGAGGCATAAGGCTACTCTTGTAACCTTCCTCTGACTAAGATGAATTTGGCTGACTGACCTTATTTCTTTCTGGACCACACGTGTTGTGCTGGGTTTGGGGGTTTTGGGGTTTTTTTCCCCTCCTTAGGATTCATCTCTTTTAAAGGACGGCAGCATTTTCTGTATTTTGTTAAATCTCCCTTTTCAATTTGTGCCTCCCTACAGAACTATGTTCTGCTATGATGGAGCAATGCAAATCAAGTAGAATAGCCCAAATTAATTCTTCACGTTGGCGGCAGTATGATTGCCTGCATGGAATCAATAATGCATCATAGAGGGATCAAATTTTGGAGTATAATGTGTGAATAATGCTTGACACAAAACAAAAATTCAGTCATCATAATAGCAATTAGGAAAAAGCTGCAGCTTATCCCAGCTGTAATCTCTGCTAACAATGAAGCACAGCCTGGTAATCAGCATGTATGGTATGAAATGCACTAATAGAAATCACGGCTCTTTGTTATGTGTGTGTGGGGTGAAAGTTTCCTTTTCAGCTAACTTGTGCTGTGTTAACCAGACATAGCATCCTTCAACCAAATTGTGGAGCGTGTGCGCACTTGTAAAAACACGGATCAGCTGTGTGTTCGTCCCGATGTTTGCACAGACAGGAGCACCCCAAATCACGGCTCCTTTGTGTTTTCGAGCAGAACTCTGATTAAGCAGATCACAAGAGTAGCCTGGGTAAATAACACATCAGAGGACTCCATTAAACGCGTACCTTGGGTTTATATAGAAAGAAAATTTCATAGTTTCTTCAAAAATGAAAAGAAAAACATGGATACTCAATGGTTGCGTGCATTGGAGATGGAGAATGGGTCTTGGGTTGATGGGAGGTATTTAGGGCAATGAATATTAGGTAATTTGAAAGTGGATTAGTAGCAGCAGTTGGGTTCCCTGTTGTGTGAGAGCCCATCTTACCCTGCACAAAAGGTAAAAAACCGCAGCATTTGGAATTAGAAAAGCTGAGAAATGGATTGTATAATGGCAGTGACAGGAATTGTGCCACAGAGCCCTGCTCAGGACAGCAGAGCTGTGGGCTGGCTTCAAAGGGAGTGTGCCAGCTTCCATATGGAGGTACCTATAAACGGGTAGATGGATATGGAGAGACACCTTTTTCCTGCAACATGGGTCCAAGCAAACCTGTTCTGTCGATCAAAATCAAAATAAAAACAAAAATAAAGCAGGTACGAATTGTGTAGGAGGAAGAGCTGTTCTGCTTGCTGCTGGTATCTTTTGTTTTCCTTTGAGCGAACCTTTCTCAGGTGTACCTATTGAGGAGTCATACAGAGGGAGAGAAGGGGAGATGGCTCGGTGGCTTTTCCCTCATGTGACATGGAATTTAACTTTTATTTTGCCTAATACTCCTGAAGCTCTCTCTTTTTTTCCTTTTTATCTCCTGTGCCACTCTACCTCGGACCTTCTCCGTGGTCCACTGGTGTCTAGCTTACCATGTATGAAGAATCCCTACATATCTTCCCAGACATCAGCTTATTCAAAGAATGATTGATAAAGGTCACCAAAGACCTTATTTTTGCCTGCTTAGCTGAGTTACCTGTTGTTTTTTTGAGGGCTTGATCTTCACACATATGGTTTTGGTGTAATTTTGGAGGTTCGGTCTGGCTTTAGTTCATGACACAGTGTCCTTTTGTGACTCAAAAGTACAGCAGTGGATTAATATGTTCATGAAGAGGAGATAAAAATTTGTCAAAGAAGTATTCTGAATAAAACCAGAGCACATTTGGCAGCCGAACATGAGACTCAGTCTGGCCATAAAGGACCGAAAAACCATTTAGACTCTTTTTCCAAAGCTGATCAAGTGTGGAGCTAGAGGTAGTTCTTCCTAGAGAGTCCCTCTGCCCCTGAAATGGCAAATATAGAAGCGTGATAGAACCACGGGGTAGTAAAGTAATTGCCTAAACCTATTCAAGAAATTGAGGCTGTAGTTGGAGCACTGATAATCTAGATATCCATTTAAAGAAATCTCATCCTATGGGAAGAAGAGGAGTGAAAGGAGGTAGCAGGCCTAAGAGGAGCAAACTGCTTTGTAGAGGAGTATGACAGGCAATCAAATAGTGTTTGTTCAGAGCAGATAGCTGAAGGATCTGGGTTGGATGTCATCATGCTTCATTCCCAGATGCTGTTGACACGTGATAATTGTCTGGTTGACATAACAAGCGTTGAAACAGTGTAAGGACATTTTTCAGCTCTGGTAATAGGGCAAAAGAAGCAGCTTGTTCTTGGAAATCAGTTTGCTCTAATTTTGGTTTAATGCAGTAGAAAGTATACTTGATACCCTGGCAGCAGAACGTAATTCGTCTTCTACAGAGTTAGTGTTAAATTTTATTATCTTTAATAAATACAACATGAACATGTCAGCCTGTTTGTCATAGTCATTCCAAAAATGCTCTCTTATGGTAGAATCTTCGGAAAAATTCCTTTTAAGAGCAGTGCATTATTAATAAAGTAATCCATTAGGTCTGGTGATAAAGGGTCACAGCAGAGTCTGAAATACATTTCTTAAATGGTTAAGAAATTTATCATGGTTGGAGGATTAATTGATTTCATTTGGAGGCTTTCTTAATGTTTTCAGGCATTGTGTTTAGAGATGGTTTCATTCTCTTTGGAAATGTGCTTGCTGCTCAAAGTTTTGCTTCACTGTCATTAGCATGAACTATTACATTTCTGCTAAAGGCAAACTGTTCTTTTAGCATTATGACTGATTGCATCTGCGAGGAGTCCTACTTAGGTAAAGAATATGAAAGTTTATGGCAAATAAGGTATTTTACTTGAAATCAATTCAAAATCAGAATAATGGTATCAAGCATTAAGTGTTGCAGTATAAGAATAAAGATGGCACTGCAGATGCTGCTAAATGCTGAACTATAAAACTCTAATGGGTCTATATCTTTTAAAAATGGGACAGAATTGTCATCATTTAGAATACACAGACATTGTTTTAAACCGTATAGAAATCACTGCCCCCAACTTCAATAATGTGCGTAACTGTTGCCAGGGAATGATTTATTCAGTGAATGTAGCTCCTATTCACTGAAGACTTGGGGGTGGAGGGAAGGGCGTTTTAAAATGAAAGTTGTTCACTATTAGATTAACATAATTAAACCTATAGATGGTCTGAGAGACATTCACCACAGCTACTGTTTTTTTAGTTCTCTCTGTGTGTGTTTTCTCTGTCCTCCAATGGGATGACTCCCAAGCCCAAGTTTCCAAGCACGATGTAGGGTGATATCTCTACAAACACATGCTCGACTTACCAGTCAATGTTCTTGCAAACTACTTTCTCCTTACATTGAGTATCAAAGCAGATAATGGATGCTCTTGTCCAAACTTAGAGGGCTTTTTAAATTTCATTGAATATTTTCAAATTCTTTACGCCAATGTTCAGAGTTCCTTGCGTGCTAATCAAACTCTGAAAGGGTGGTTTGGGCAGTGAGAGTATTATTTGCCTTCTTTTTAAGCTACTGATATCAACAGTTCTAGTTTCTCTTAAAGAAAAAGTGGATGATTGTTGCATATTCATGACTGAACTGCCGAGAACTTGGACCAGAATTAAACAATTAACCCTCTCGCCAATGTAAACATCCATTTGAGTAGAAGCCAGGGATGTTCCTACTTGGTTTATTATGGATCTGAGATATAGAAATGTATTCCGGAGGACTGTGTTTCTAATAAATAAAAAGGCATAATGAGAATGTAACTGGGAAGGAAGACAAAAGCAGCCATGCTTTAAATTGTTAATGATGGTGCCAGTGGCTGCAGCTTTACCACAGCTGTTTAAATTGATCAGCTAGTGAAAATGTTTTGTTTTGGCATTTTCCCTGCATGTGCAACTCTTTCGAAGGGACTTCTGGAAGGTTTTCAAAGGGGAATCATGATCTTTTTTTAAACTAGGCTTAGAGCACCACAGTTTCCAGTATTTTGGAATCCAGTATTTAAGGATGCAGTTCAGTTTTTCTTTTGTAAAGTTTTTGGCTGATGAGCCATTATTTCCCCTAGATTTCCTTTACCACTTTTTTAAAATTTTATTTTTCTTTCCCCTCCACAAATACCGCAAATTACTCACTACCCATAAAAGCTGAGGCAACAGCACACTTCCTAGCTGTCCCTTTTTTTTTTTTTCCCAGCTCTGTTTTACTGATGCTATTGAGCTTGATCAGAAAAGCAGAAAGGGGCTATGTCGATTTGCTATGCATCTTTTGGTCAAGCATCCAGTGTGAAATTGTTCTGTAAAATGTACTTTTTCAGAGGGAGCTCACTCCTAATTTATTTCCCGGTTGGCTCTACCTTGCAGCTGAAGTGGGTTAACCAATACCTCTTTATCGCTTGTATTCTTCTCTTCTGTTCCAGAGAAATGGGTGAATGTTTCAAAAGGATGCAAGGTCTTCAGGGCAGGTAGGGAGGAGAAGATTGGACTTTCTGTGTGTTGACAAGTGGCGTGGCAGAGATGTTTGGGCAGAGGTCTGGCTTGAGCTGGTGAGCCTTGGTGTCTTTTACAGAGCACCTCCTGCCTTGAGCTCATGAGCAGACCTTGTGTGAAGCCTCTTCCTGGCACTCTTGGTGGCAGGTGACTCCCGGACAGACCGTGCCTTAGATAATGTTGAGCAGCCAGGTTTCTGCATTAATGTACTTGCAGTGAAGGTGGGCACTGAACATTATTCAGAATCCATTATATATTTATCCTTATACTCCTTTGTGGAAAATGATTTCTGTAAGTACCCTGTTACGGTTATGAAAGCCTAAATAAGCGTCAGTCTCAAACCCTTTGACCTGTCTGCACAGAATGGAGATCTGTTTTGAAAAGGACTCCTTTATATCTGTTTTTACTCCATGCCCTTCCATTCATTTGCCTATACAAAGCAATAAAGGGTAAAACTAAAGTAACATAAATTGGTCTGTCTTCCTGAATCCATGTCTCGCTAATGTACCCAGATTAACTCAACTGTAAATTGTCTCCTTTGGATGTCGTGTCTTGCTAAAAGTTTCCTATATGATTCATGATTTGGATTGCTTTTAACAGCTATTGGCTAAGCAATATGGTAAATGTACAAGGTGATGCAATTGGCATTAGTGAGAGGATGCACAGGAGCATGTAATGCAGTCAATACTACATTAACTACTGATGCCCAATTACAGAAACTGGAAGAGTGGCTTTTAGGAGCATTAGGACTTGCAGAAGAGCTGAGATCACCTGCCGCTCCTTGCCTAAAAGCTTCACCCTTTACGCGCTGGGATCAAAGCAAACATTTAGTTGCTCTTTTGTCATGTATAACAACGAAGGTATTTCCCCCCCCTTTTTTTTCCAAAAAGTGTCACACTGATGCTTTTAGCACATGTAAAATCCTATCTCCATATTTCAAGACTCTACTTCCATCTCCTGGGGCAAGACTTTATTTGAATAAAAACTCTTTAAGCACCTCTGCATTTATTGTTTCTCTGAAGCTTACTATTACAGCCAGTTTTTCTTTTAAAGGAATACTAAGTGATATTTAGAGTGTCCTATTTCAGTGTGCCAGACTGGGCTCCCCTTTGCTCCCCCCAGCTTCTTCCCTTTTCTAATCTGTATATGATTGTTTGTGACCTCAGCTGGCTCCAAGTCTCTAAAAAGTGTTTTAAAATACAACCAGATACCACATAAAACAGGATATTTGAGTGTGCAACCTCTCTGCAGTCCACATTCAGATTAAGCATACATTGTTTCCACCACTGCTTTTAAAACCATTTGCAGTAGATAGCAAAGGACCACATTATACTACAAGACAGGGCATACTTTTAGATTGAGCTTCGTGATCACAGCTTCTAAATCTGTTTTTAAAATAATGAGCAATGTCACTGCTGCATGGCAAAGCTAACGAAGGTATTTCTTCCTCTGGACTTGGAGCGAGATGGGAAATTAAGCAGCTCTAAGAACACTGAAATATTTTAGTATAAAAGACAGCTGGCAGGTGGCTTATTGCTCTTGTTGCAGCATTTGTCTTTACTTCCAGCTATGATACTTGGCATATCACTGCTGCTTTTAATCCTCTAAGCATTTTGCCAGTATTGAGGAATTTGTGCACCCCAAGTGATCATCCCCTGGAACTAAGGCCTGGATATCTGAGGGATGTACCTGACCCCCATGAGGCATGGGTGGGCTTTTGCGTTTTAGCTGTCCCTGGTTTGTTCCTCTGTGCTGGGCCTGGGTCCCACCTTGCCTGCTGTCCCACGCTGGGTTAGGAAGTCAGACCTGTGCAGAAGAAGAGAGAAATAACTTCTGTATCTCTTGGGAAGCACAGAGTGCTATTGAAACAATTGCTCTCCTTAACTGTTTCGGGGCCAGGTTTATTGATCCCCTCTCAGTCGCAAATTTTAATTTTGGGGTTTTTTTTATCCCGTGGTCCAGTCCAAGCAATTGCAAATTGCTGAAGAAAAGCCTTGGCTAGCTTATCTTCCTGCCATAGTTATGAGCATTGTCACGTTCGCCTCCCACTCCTGCCGTGATTGTGAGTGTCGGTCTCGTCCCCTCTGCCATTTCACGGGGGCAGCAGAAACAATGGGGTAAGACTGGGCTGTAAAACATCCTGACAGTCTGCAGGCATTTCCTCAGCGCCCTTTTTTTTTGGTAGATGGTGCTTTAATTTCTCAGCCAGCGGCCGTGTTGGTTGTCCATGTTTGCTCCAGATCCCCCGGGAGCTCTGCCCCGTACCCGGGTACTGGGTACTGGGTGCTGGGTACTGGGTGCTGGGCTGGTCCGGGGTGTTTGCTGCGGGAGGGGCGGGGGCAGAGGAGGAGCCTGTTGTTTTTAAGACCGGCTGTTGCTTTCAGGTGCCGATCGATGCTCTTTTGGACGTCTGGGGGAGGAGAGCAGAAGGTGACCTGCTGGTTTCCCCGCGCACTAATGTGTTTAAAACGTGGCACCAGCAGTGGGGGCGTGGGGGAACTTGGCTGAGCTGCGCCTTCAGCGCGCTTGAAACGCAGACAAGTATCCTGAGCCTGATGCACTTTCCAAGCTGTACAAACAATGTTTGAAAAGTCTGAAGTACCCAGCAGGGCAAGTCAAAACGTCCTTGAGCAACTTTGTATTTAGACAGTGTTTTCTCTTTGCCTTTGATCAGGAAGGAACAGATGTGTCTCCTCTCATGTGTGTGTTTGTGCACACCCCCTGATGTACGCGCGTTCCCTGTCCTTGTGCAGGGCCTGCAGTATTTAGGGTACGCTGTTATTCCTCTTTGTTCTTTCTTATTACTCTTGTTCTGTTGCCTTTTTTTTTTTTTCTGTCGTTGTTGTTGTTTTTCCAGGGAATCTAAGCTGGCATTTAGAGAGGTCAGACTAAACAAGGTTTTAACTTACTCTCGCTCATTTCCTTATCTCTCTTGAACTTGGATAGAGTGGAAAAAGAATATATATAGTAATGCTCCCTTTAAAAAAAAAAAAAAAAGTATGCATATATATAATCGATTCCTTGACTAGTTTTTTGGGGGGCAGGTTTTGAGCATTTGGTCTAAGTGGGCTGCTCAGTGAAATTTGTACATTCATAAAATAGCTGATTGAAAAGCAATATTTCAGATAAATACAAGCCAGCGATCTATCAGCAGTTGTAATAAAAGCTGGGCTTCAGGCTGTGATTTTATTTTGAAATAATAAGAATTGCTTTATTCTTTTTACTTGAGTTACCATGGTAATTCTGTCGTGTAGCAGTGTTATATTGATTTAGAAAGTGGACAGTAATATTTCTTTTGTGTTATTCTGTTTCTAGGGGTTGATTTCTAATTTCCACTTGGAGATTACTTTTATAAATTTCTTAAGTCCTTCCACTTTTTTCTCTAGCAGTGTAATTTTCCTCTCACACATTGCTATTTTCTGAGCTTATTGGTTTGCTCTTATTTTAAATTAAACTTGCTGGTTTCAAATATTGAAATGACATCTTTGTCTGTGTCTGTACTTTGGTTTAGCAAAATATTACAGTCTGCTGTTTTATGCTTAATAATTTAAGGGAAGCTTTATGTCTGCCATCAGTGGTTGTTGGTAACTCATGACTAAACCAACACAGAGCTCAAACCTCTGACATTTTAATACCGTGTAATGGTGCTTCCACTCTGCACACTGTTTGGATTTTTCTTTAATCTGCCTTGTGTGTGTGCGCTAAAAAGAATGCCAATTAAGTTCTGAAGAGATCAGGAGGAGTTTTTGGGTGGAGTTGGCTCTTGGCCACTTTAGGTCTCTGTCACGCTTGAGAGAACCATTGGTTTTATCTATGGCACAGGTACCATTGCTGGCTATATTTCTCTTGCAATTAAGGAGCTTCGAGTTTTCTAGAAGCAAAATTTTGACTTGCAGAAGTGCTTGTACACACTCAGTGGCTGGCAAAAAGTAACAAACCCCTTTAGCTCTGTACAGGATTGTTATATAAGGTTTTTCCAACCGTTCTGATTCTGTGCTACGTTATCTATGGAGCGCTGCTCTTAGATTGCTGCTGCTTTAAGAAATGACAGTCTAAACAGGACGTGACTGTTTCTTGTGGCATCTCTTTCCTTTTTTGTGAATGAGAAATAATGCTTCTATTAGGAACCTGGGAGAAGAGGGGAAATGAACCTCAAGCATCACAGTCTTCAGAAGAAGTGTTTTAGATGCTGAAACCAAAGCCATGAATTCTGCTTTCCAACACGAGCCATTCAGAAGACCTATTAATACAGAGGGTGGGATACTTGCTTTGTGAACACTAAGGACAGATTTCCTGATGGTATAAACCCACCACTGATAGGTTTTGTGGTGCAAGTAACTGGTGGGAGAGGGGCTGAAGTCTTGTGCTGTTGCCCCTTGGTTTCATTCCTATATGAAGTTCACAACAATAAGAAGAGGAGCCCAGGAACCCCTGCTGATCTCTTCGGGGATCACTGGAATGTCTACGAGCAGGAATTGCCACCAGCTGGAAAGGGCAGCAGAAGAGGAAGAGGGGGGCTTGGACAGATGGTGGTTGACCTCGAAAGGACTGAGGTGTGCAATAGCTGGTAAAAGGCAAATGCAATCCTGGAATAAATTGAACAAGAAACTGCTAATAATGATTCCTGTTAGTAATGTTGGAGAGAGAAACTGGTAGACCTTGTGGGTAACTTGCAGATCCCTCATGCTAAGGGACAGTAAATCTATGTGGAAGTAGGGGCAGAGAGGATGCTCATCAAGAGCCATCTGTCCTTCTACTCATCTGCCTTTGAACAATGAAGGCTGACTGGTCTGGATCAGCACTCTGGGAGGGGAAACACCAGGGAGGAAGCAAAGTGGACTTTTTACCCCAAAACATTAGAACAAGTAGCTGGAAATGGCTAAGAATGTTTCTAGGCTAGCAATTTAAAAGCTTCTGGTCTCTAGATCAGCTTTCCTCAGAGGATAGTGGAGGCATGAAGCTGACTTGCTTGGGTTAGAGAAAAGGATGGTGCAATAGCCTCTGGCTGTAGGAGCAGGGACTCACTAGTCCTTCTCATCAGTCCATGTTGAGGCATTTATGTCATAACCTGTGAAGCTCTGTCAGTGTTTCCATAAAAGCCCTGTATTTTCATGAACATTCATTTATGGCAAAAGTCTGCACGTAAGATCCTGCCTGAGGTTACCTTTTTCTTCCCTATTAAAATTTTATAAACCTGTCACTTGGCTGGGAATTTTAGTTTTCTGTGAAAGTAAAATAGACGGGGGGGGCCCTGATGGGGAAGCATGGAGGTTATAGTGTCATTTTCTTCCTCAGTGCTCCCTGAAAAAATAAATAAATAAGTAAGTAAAAAGGCACAAGCTACAGTCTTACGGGTGAGCTCCTTGATGAGAATGGCAAAAGCCATGTCTGCAGGTTCTGAACTTCTTCTCAGTGATGTGATTTGGTTTGATCTGAGTGTGAAAACGCATAAGCAGCTGCTGCTCCCAGAAGTCTCCCCTAGCTTTTCTGTGTGCAGGTGTTGCCCATGTTGTTGTTCAGCTTGAGAGCAGTGATCCACAAACTTTAAAACCTTCAAATAGGTCCTGACCTGTGAGGCTGTAATGGCCCTCGGAGCCTTTATGGCCCATCAGATGATGTCTGTTACACATTAGTCTGTAATAGCTCCAGAATAAATAACTTCTTTTTTTTTTTTAAACCAGTAATTATATCTCTCCACAATGGAGTGCAGTGGCTCCTCGTGCTAAAGCACAGTTTTAAACTAATGCAACAAGAGACTGTTTAATGTCTCTGACAGTCTCGGTGCTGAGCACAGGTCCTCTGTTTTCTTTCTTCAGCATTTTCTTTCTCATTCCTTGCTCGTATTGCAGCTAATCCATGCTACCAGGAGCTGGCATCTCACCCCAGATTCTCTGTGATGTGGTAAACAAATACTTCATACTATGGGTCTCCTCAAAATAATGATCTGGTCTTTCCCCATCACAGCTGCTTTTCAGGAAGACCTTCAGCTGATAATTTGCAATCTTCTTAGTAGGGCTCTGTGCTCAAGAGAGCAATCTTGCCATGGTGGGAAAAAGGACTAGATGATTTAATGGACTTTTTTTATAATCATTTCACTCTGTATCTGGTTTTTTTGTAGGATACAGTGCTGCCTGCATCCTAAGTTGGGATTTGGGTTTGCTACCCCCTACCTAAAATGTATTTTCTTTCCCTATGGTTCGTTCAATTATAACTCTAGGATATATCTTCTGGGACTGAGTAATTGGCTAGGTCAGAAGTAATCTTTATTTTCACTAGAGAGATGTTTACAAACTGATGCTGTAGTATCTCTTTAAAACCCACTGAGAATCTGATTAAAGGCCTGAGGATCTTCTGCAAAGATTGCCTGCTCCCAGTTGACTTGAAAGGGTCAGCATGCTGTCACAGTTTCGACGACTAAGAATTAACTTAAGGCTGATTCAAATGCTACTCTCTGTGTACAGCATTGATTGGACTGCTTTCAGATGGCAAGAGGTAACTTTATCCTGCAGCATGTGTGAACTCCATTTAGTTAAATAGGGAAGCTGAATGAATATGCTCGCTTGTGGCATGGGAGCTCAAAGGTGAACACGTTCTACCCCTTCTGCCCTGAATTAAATACTTTGGGGAGGATGGGAGAGAAACATAATTCTTGTGGTAGCATACTTGGGATAGTGGCTGCTGCAGCTGTTCTTCAGCAAGTGCAGCTCCTAAGTAGCAGATAATCTTTCCTTCTCTTCCCCTATGCACAGTCTACCCGTGGGCTTGACCATAATGGGGTGGGATTGCTTGTAGTGGAAATGACAGCAGAGTGCTCTTTTGAATGGGAAAATAAACCCCAGACCAAATAAAATGAGCTTGGTGCAGCATTATCACTGGTCCTTTTTCAGGAGTTGAAGATTTTTAACCTGGTTTCATGTGAGCATCGGTGTTCAAAGGCATCGTGCATTAATGTGGGAATGACATTAATGGTGCTGACTCACACAAGGCTGTGGTCTCCGTGGTGTCACACTTGCAGCTGCTAGCCTTGGAGTAGCTTTGAAAAAGGTCCTGCTGCATGCAGCTGCCTCACACAGTGATGGGCTCAGTGGGAAGCAGTGCCAGGCTGCAGACTGGTGTATTCCTGCTCCATCAAGGTCTAGACCAAAGCAGGCACTGCTGCTGCTCCTGCTGCAGCAGAGCCCATCATGTGGAATTCTACTGAGGACCTTATGGAAGGAAAATGGGCTGTGCTGAGGTGTGCTCCTGACCCCCTGTCAGCCTCCTCACCAAGCCAGTGGCTCCTCGAAATGACAGAGCATCCAGGGAAGGTGCCCCACCAGCATTAAAACTTCAGCCAGGACACAGGGGCCAGCTAGTGTAAGTCAGTGAGCATCTTGCTGAAGGTGGGGATTCCTGATTCCCTGCCTCCTGTGATGTCTGGTACATTGAAGACCTTTCTGGTGACATTGAGCACTGAGGCCCTTCTTGGGCTTTGATAGAGACATCAATGCTGTTCCCAACTGAACAACCTCGAGGGTTTGGAGCGTCTCTGTCAAAGAGATCAGATCTCCCTGAGCAATTTCTTAGGGATTCTTCTGGGTTGTCTTGGGGTGAGTGCAAGTGGCTGTAAGCCACTATTGTAGGCTAAACTAAAACCATGGTGGTTTTTGGGGTTTTTTTGCTTTTTTTTTTTTCTTGCGGCTGTTGTAACAAATCCAGGAGGAAGAGGTGCTGGAAATGCTGACAGGCTCTGAGTTAGAGCAAGCAGAGAGGCCGTGCTGCAGTAAGGTACTGCTCAGCTTTAATTGTGCCCAGTGCAATTTCTGTGTTCCCCATGGGCACTTGGCCACACTTGCATCCAGAGCTGCAATTTGCCAGTGGTCACTCTCAGAAGAAAAATATGTGTTGGCGGGATCCTCACCAAGCTGACGGCAACAACAACTGCACCAGCCAAGGTGGAGGAAAAGAGAACGATTTTGATGTCTCCTGTAGGTGACCAGCCATGAAGTCAGACAGTTTCCATCTGCAAAACTTGAAAAATGACACCAGAGACTGACAGTTGTGTCCTCGCTTCACATCCACTCTCAGGCTGGAGGGGCTGCCTGCCTTGTGGTCACTGTAGTTTAGTTGTGGCATGTTTCACTGTACACAACTGAATCCATTTTCTGTACAGTAAACAAAGCCCTGATTGCCTCTTGAGACAAATATTTTGACCATCTTTTGCCAGTATAAACTTTCTACCAAATTAAACAGTGCATTTAGGAGCTGTGGACATGCTGCAGTAACCCCCGTGCTACGCTTGATGGATACTCAGTGTTTACTTCTTCTTCCTTTCATCCTGTCTTCTTTCTGCTCAGGGTGGTTGGCTCCTTCCTTGTCACTGCACAAGCTCCAAGTGTTTTAGTCTCAAGTGATGACTTGTTTCCCACCCTACTCCCATCCTGAGCATATAGATAAAATTTGAGCTCAACAAATCCCTTTCCAGATCCTGAACTGTACTTAGGGTTTCTCAGTGTGTGCTGTTCTCACTCAGCCTGTGAGCTTGCAGCACTGACTCTCTGAAGAACGCTCCTTCGTGATGCTTAATCAAAGAAAGCAAACATTTCTTGGTCTTGGCTCAAGTTTCTATCAGAGCTACAGAACAAGTCACTTGTGAACTTGTCCCTGCTACAAGGGAGGGTCATGAGAGATGTTACAGTACCGGTTGTGAACGGTGTGACAAGTCTCATTTTGTTTCAATTAAATGAATACTCTTCAAATGGTATTAACCTAGTTAAAATTTTGCTTATCAAAGCAAGATCTGTAAAGCAAGCCAGGTAAGTGCCTATTACTGTTTGAAGTTGTATGAGAATGCAGGAGGAGGAGTTGATTTTGAACTTTCCTCACGCTGCATATCATGATCAAGCGCTTGAGGCAACTTTAACATCTGAATGATTTCGTCATTAAAGGAGTAGTGTTGATAGCAGGGCTGTGTTTACTCAGCATTTCCCTGCCAGCTCTCAGAGCACTCCTTCCACTTAAGTGTTTACCCTTGAGTTCAGGAGAGATGCCTCCCCAGTGAAGGAAAGGTCCTGCACATCCTGTGGATGCTAAATGGCAGGATTTTCATGAAATAAATGCTGAAAATGCTTTCTATGTCCTGGAAGAAATCACTAAGACATCATGTAGGAGGAAAAATCCAACAGGGCTTGATCCTGCTTGTGTTCTTATTGTTTGGTACTATGCTGTGTAGGTCAGTGTATGCCTAGAGAAGAGCAAGAAATAGTCCCTAAGTTAGAATGTTTGAATTAAGCATCAAGAAAAAGGTTGAGAAGTGCAATGAGAGTACAGTAACTTTCGCAAAATAGCAGCAATAATCTGTGGTGGAATGAAACTGGGGGCTCCAGATCTCAGGTGTGAATGCTAAATGCTGAATTGCAGAAAAACCATGTAAGTTCATGTGATTACCTGGGTGAGACCCAAGGGCAGGTCAGCACAGGTGCTGCCTGTCAGCCTGTTTCCACTTTGGGAGTAAGATTTTGTGTTACACTGCATCAAATGCTAATCTGGCTCTGCTTTTTGGGTCACTTTTGCAATTTAATACGTCATCCTCACCTCCCCCCTTGCTTTGTTTACTCTGCTATATACTGTGTATTATGGCGAAGTGCTTTTCCTCTAAAACAAGGAAAACCAATTTGGGAACAATGCACAAACCAAATAAGGCACATGGCGATGTTTTAAACATACTAGCAAGGAGATATGCAGCAAAGCAGATAAGTATCCTTGGAAATGTGGAAGCAAACTGGATCTCTGTGTTTGGGAGGAGGGCATGCATGAGTTTAAACCAGGACATGCTCGGAATTTTCTGAGTTTCTGGTATTACTGGCTCCAAGTCAGAAGAGCTGATGCAGAGGCAAACAGAGGCCGTGTGGAACCTGCCATTTTTAAAATATGCACAGAAGAATATTTCTAACTACTTAAAGGTTTGTCAACATTTGGTCTTTATTTTACATGATGACTGATCACTGGTATTAAGTTTTCTCACGAGTCTCAGGAGGTTTGGCTGGTTTTGCACAGGGTGCCTCACAGGAGCCAGATCCAACAAGAGAACTGGGAGATGGTGGGTGTAGCATTTCTCCTCTTTGTGCCACAGTCCCGTGCAGAGGGCTCAGAAGGGTGGTTGGTTCAGTGCATGGCTGAAGGGCATGGTTTGGTGTGTGGAACAAAGAGAGGAAGTGCAGAGACCTTCCCAAGCGCCGTGGCTGAACCTGTTTGTCTCTGTGGTGCAAAGCTGGAGGTGCAGCCATTTGCCTTCTGCGTCTGAGGAGCTCTCTCTGCTTTATACCTTCATCTTCACAGCTTCTCTCAGACATCCGTGTGGCTCTGCACTCATCCTGCCTCTTCAAAAGATAGAAATCTTCATTTCTCCCTCCATTTCTGAAGAGCTGAGATTCTTGAGTCCTTGAATCATTTGACTTGCCCTCTGCTATGCTGCCTTTGCTGCATCTCTTTTATATAATCACCGCAGCTCACAGTATTCTGTAATACAGCCCCAGTCCTCTCTCTAATAGACTGCTATGATGTCCATGACTTACATCCCTGAATTTTCATTACTGCTACAAAGACTTTTATGCACTTTAAAAGGGAACAGATGGATTCTTCCCTATTTTGGAAGAGATCATTCGTGCCTGTCCACCTTCTCAAGTTCACCTATTTTCATTACTTTAACTTAAAATGATTTGTGGAGCCTTCTGAGCTCTCAAAATTAAACTGGAGCCTGAATAAGATTTGAACCTAGATTTCCCTCATCTAACCTAAAGTAGATGATAGCTTCAAGGGAGGACCTAGAGAATAGTTCATTTTGGTTATAGTTCAAAACAGTAGTCAGTCTGTTCTTTCCCACTGAGCTCTTTCACAGTTGTTCCAAGGAAGCTCACAAAGAGCCCTTCTGAGATTGAAGTGGGAACAAAGTGCTAATTGTTAAATTATCTTTTATGCCCCCAAAACCTAAGGAAAATCATCTGAAAGATGTTAGTTGCATACAGAGTATTTCTGTCTCCGTCCAGTGTTAAGTAGTCTGTTTTAGAAAACCTTTATGTTTTGTTCTTTGCAGCTCTCAATAGGCTTTTGCTCTCAAACAATATGGACTCTAGCAGGTGGCATTTTTGGCAAATGACCTCTTCTCAATACCAGGACGTTCAGATGCTGGCCTTTCTCATCTTTTTCAGAACTGCTAAAATAGGAGGTGAAGGGCAAAAGTACTGCTAATAGGGTGAAGATGCCCTAAGATCTTAGGCCGGAAGAAAATCAAAATACTGGTTTCCAAGGAACTGGGTTGCTGGTGAAGAGTGTGGTGTGATAGCTGGGTGTAGGAGCTGGCAGCACTTCTCTCTCGAAACAAATGACGCAGGCTTACAAGAGCAGGTCCTCTGCTGTGGCAGAGGTTAATTATACGAGTGGTTCTGCAACTCGCGGCTTTTTCTTCTGCGCGCTGCTCACATTTGCCTTTCTGACGTGAACTGCAGTAACGTGCACAATTCATGTGTCTCTGTCTGATTTTGGTTAATTGTAGTAGTAATTACTAATTTCCAACCCCTGACCCGCTTTTTTAATCGCATTTTTTAAATGATCTTTTTGTGCCATTTTGGAATTTGGTGTTTGGTTTTTAATTTAGATAAATTATGCTAAAATGTTCTTGAGAGAGCTGCATGCTGAGGTCAAAAGCTTTATCTGCACCGTGCCCATTTTCTCTAACCTATTTTAATAATCGCAGCTGCTTTCTTTAATGGGTAGCTTTTGTTGAACTATGCTAAATCTGTCCTGTTTAGACCAGGCTGCTGAGGAAGCAGTAAAACAAAGTGCTGCGGAGCGGCCCTGAGGCTTCAGGATCTCCACATGGGTTGGGAGGTTCTAGGGCCGGGTTTCCCTCTCCCTCTCTCCTTCCCTCCCAGCACATCCAGCCCCCCAGCTCCTCTAACCTGAAGCCTTTCCCTCCTCTCTCCCCTGAACCTAAGAGGGAAATGCCCTCTGCTGCTGCTGCTGTCCCTCGCTGTGCTGATGGCACCAGACAGGCTGTGGGAGAGCTGTCTGGAATGACCGGCCACATCCACCTCCTTGCCGGACACTGCGAAGGGGAGGTGGCCCTTCATCCCACAGATGAGTGGTGGTCGTCGTGAACAGCAAGGGCTGGTTGTCAGCCACCTCGTGGGGGAGGTCTCAAAGCTTTTAGGAAGGACGTGTCTTTATCCCTGTGCTCTCCCCAGGCATGGAAGTGGGCGTGTGTATTTACAGGTGGAGGCACGGTTTGCTTCGGCTGTTTGTGGTGAATTGTACGAGGTTTCACGCACGGTTTTCCTCCCTTTCTCCTGTCCCCTCCTTATGCTTTGGATGGGGAAAGTTTAACAGGGTGTGATGCTTTCAAACTTGGAAACAGGTATTAAAGTGCAATTAGCTGGCCAGCCTCCCTGGATAAAACAGGGAAACCTTGCCAAAGATCTTCTTGTCTTTAAACATTTGTACAAATCTCTTGTCAAATATAGAAGTAATTGCCTTTCCCCCCCTTTCTTTCTCCTCTCTCCTCAACTGCTTTCAGTCCTGCATCTGGTTTAATATAATGGGTGTTTGCATGAATGGCTTAGTTAGCCAGGGTGGTAATAAAACACTTTAAATTTATTGTGACATTTGGATTTAATTAAAAAGTACACACTTAGAAAAGTAAAACATAATGTGTAGAAGGAGTCAGGAAGGTTTTTCTCCTTTTCTTCCAAAAAGCTAATTAGAGTTGTATTTTAAATTGTTTATGTGCTGCTAATCATTGTAATAAATCATTTATACTGAGAAAGACACACTCTAATGTGCTTGTGTAACTGTTTATGCTCTCAAGTTTCTATCATGAACAAATTGATCTGGAAGTGAATTTATTAACCACTAGGGAAGAAATCATTAGTGCTTTCTCTAAATATTCCCCAGGTACACTTTTATTATAGTAGTTTACTGTTTTAACTAAAAGTAACGTTACAGGGCCTTGGTTTAATTATGATGCAAATTGACTTTCCATCATTTAGAAGGAGGGAAAACTGCCTTTTTGCTGGTAAGATACATCTACGTTGTATCTGCCAGAGCACCTCACAGTTTCCAAAGGTTTTTTGCAGAAAAAAAATTATGAACTTGTGTGGGGACTTCATGGAAGTTTTAAAATATTCCAGAAAGTTTAATCTCTTTAATCTACCTGGCCTTTGATAAAGGATCTTAGGATAAGGTAAGTGTAGCCTGTTAAATCTTTTGCAGCTGGCAGCACATTTACACTTTTAAAGCAACTTGGTGCTTTCACAGTGCTGGAGACCAGTTGAAATCTTTTGGAAATAATCAGCGTTGCTGGTTCCCCGTTGCCAGCTGAGGCACCAATGCAGAGATTTTCACTCGTTAAATCAGTGGCAGAACTGCAATTCTAATCTGATATTTTTCTGGTTCACGGTGCTTAATCCAAACGGGGAACTGCTGGCATCCCAGCTCTTCCCAACGGTTTTTAGGGTGGGTTTGTCCTGCGAGTCCAGAGGTGGTGGCAGAGCCCGCAAATCCCCAGTCCCTTGGGCTGAAGGACAGCTTCCATGCTTGGAGGCATTGCTGAATTAGTTCTCAACACCTGTACTTCCCCCATGGTAATAAATTGCATTTCCCACCCTGCCCAAGAAACCAAATCTGGGCATTGAAGGCTCCAGTTAAAGCTAGTAGGTTTTGTGGGTGCTTTTTAAATTTAGCTGCTATTACTTGAGTACTGAATTATTTATTTACAGGTCTAGCATCAGGCTGTTGGGTGGGAATACCCACAGCATGTAGATTTATATAGTTGAATTGGTGGTTAGGCAGTTTTATTTGCAGTCCTTTGTAAGTTGATGGGAAGGTTTCATTTTCTATGGGGTATTCTTAATTCTAAATACAACACCAACAAAATATCAAAGAATGACCACAGCAAACCCACCCAACAACAAAACCAACCAGTGTTCCAATTTTTGTTAAATTAAACAGTCTGCAGCTCTTTCCAGCAGAGAAAGGGGAGTGAATATGAGTAAAATTGTTCTTCTAGATACATACATTGTTTGGTGGTGACTGAAAAGGGATTTGATGGTTGATGTATGTGTGCTCATGCATCACAAAGGTGACCTGTTGCCTCAGGGAGTTGGGTGCTGCAATACCTTTGGGCCTTAAGTACCTGCACTTTTATTTTTACTGTTTTGGTTTTTTTTAATATGATCCTTACCTTCTCATGGTTGAGTTAATGTTGTCTCTTTCCCCTTAGGCCTAGGGAGGCTCACGAGTGACAAATGTTTGTGTGTCAGTCCTGGCCATGTGTGTGCTGTGCCACCAGCAACCACCTGTAGGCATGTGTGCATATGTGGGAAGAATTTATTGGTGCTTGAGTTACACCATGTCACTGAAGTGGCTTTGTATTTCTAGATTTTCCCCCCAAAAGGTTGTTTTATCCTTTCATTTCGGATATTTGAAATCCAGTAACATTGTATACATTTTGCTGGCAAAGTGTGAATTTTTTTGAGACTTCTAGCTATTCATTTTTCCAGAAACGTACTATACAGTGTTCTGCCGCATTAGGTTTCTCTAATAATCCATGGGAGGATGTGATCAAGATCTATTACTGCCTCTCAGTGTGGTCATCACCTAATTTCATGAGGAGCTGTAGTGGCATTTCGCTTTGCTGTTTGCAGGTTTAAATCTGTATTTTGAAAGCCTTGCTGTACTAACCAGGCTTCAGAACTGTAAGGAACCAAAGGACATAATTTGTCTTCTAGAAAATGTGGATTTTTCTCTTTTTTTTTTTTCTTTTTTGTCGCCTTTAGATCCTTTTATGGCCATTTTCAGAGCAAAATAGGAGGCCTTCAGTCATTTTGTACTCTGCTGAATCTGACACTTAGAAATGTAAACGTGTCTATCAGAATGCCATTAATTGAGAATAATAAATGTCCCTTTATAAGCCAAGTCTTTATATGGAGGTGACTCCTGCTGGGATTCCTCAAGGCATTTTTCTTTCAAAGCACAAATATTTCAGCACTTAAAGCAACATTTGATATCCTCTTGCTGTTTCTGTGGCCTGAGCC
This sequence comes from Oreocharis arfaki, assembly GCA_013398015.1. Taxonomy (NCBI): domain Eukaryota; kingdom Metazoa; phylum Chordata; class Aves; order Passeriformes; family Paramythiidae; genus Oreocharis; species Oreocharis arfaki. Next base: position 82,302 of record VZRR01004731.1, on the reverse strand, counting down.
TCTGTGTTGCCGTGCCTTCTTTTTCTTCTCCCAACACTTTACAAGGTGCACTGCATCCAAACGTGGACTTGTTCTGCAGAATTGTCCCTGAATTAATGGGACTCAAAAATGGCCAATGGCAGTTTTATAAAAAAGTCCCAGAGTTCAGAGCTGGCTTGTCCTTTGACAGACAGAGGGAGAGGGAAAGGAACCAGCGCAGCCATGTAATAAATGTAGTTAATGGAACAAAGCTGGTGCCGGTTTACCCCAGTGGAGCCGATGAGGACAAGTTGTTTTCCACCACCATGTGCTGTGCAAGAAGAGCTTTTGTGTGCAGGCTGCTTGTGCAGCTTTGGGCCTGTGTAAAAGTGTGTAAAAGCATCTTAAATGACACAGGCATGTGTCTGAAAGCTACTTAAATACGTAGTCTTGGAGAACCAGGTCTGTAGGTTTTGAAGCAGAGCTCTGTTGTAATTTCAAACTTTCTTAATAACCTTGGCACACAGTGGACTGATGAGATTTAATACCTGCCCTTTAAGCTTCATTTTGTCTCCTTCCCTGTTAAAAATTCCTTGCAGCTTGGCATGAAATTACTCAGGTTCCCCCTTCTACTTGTAAGGCTTTTAAGATGTTGGCATCCCAAAACAAAGGGACAGTGGCTCTTGTGTGACGTGGCAGGAGCCTTTCGTGGGTGTGTGAGAGGGGACCTGGATTGCAGAAGTGCTGGCAGAAATTGCCACTTCACAGTTTAGGATAAAAATGAGGCAAACCCAGTTCATGATGAGTAAAAGTGAGTAATAGTTTCAATATATTAAGGCTGTGTAAGAGGCAAGGACACAGGTTTGCTCTGATTTTGTCATATGGAATGGGAAGAAGTGGTCGGTCCCTTGGTTTAACTCTTCACTGCCTTCTGAGGAGGGGAATGTGCAAGTCCCCATGCTGATGCAGACCTTACCTGGGGGATATGTAGTGTTGCAGTGGATTGGCTCAAGGAAAGCCATCAATTGGAGCTGCGATGAAGCCGTCCATGAACCGCATATCAAAGACTGATCATTCTCTGGTGTTTATAATGCAGAGCATCTGTCCTAAATGCTAGCTTCCAAAATATTTCTCTGTGTGCTGATAATGTGATGGTAACTGTGGAATTTTTGATACTCTGTAATAAAAGCATGAGCTCAGGGGTATATGAGTATGATAATACATTAGCATAAAAGCGCACCTTTTTCCTGAAAAAAAGTAGGCATTCCTCCCACCACAACTGAAGAGAGAGAGAGGCTATTGTCAGTGGAGGTTTGCATATTGTACTGCAAGTGTATTTTGACACTAGAAACTGAAGAAATGGGAAACTAGATATGTCTGGGGAGTAACTACTAATCTAAGTGTCAGGTTTGATACTGGCAGACTCTGTGGAACCAGTAGCTCAAATCTCCGGAGGGCTGGCGGAGCCCTTGACCTTCGTAGCGGCAGATGAACTGCTGCTATTGCTGAGGGCTGATCCTGGGGAGAGGGATGGGCAAATCTCAAGCATGGAAGTGGTGCCTGTTTTGCATAGATAGAGGATGCCTCAGAGCACTAATGCGTTGGAAGGGTTTCCCCTGGTTTTCTTGGCTGTTTGAATAGTGCTGCCTGTTGGCTTTGCTTCTCTCTGGACATGGACATGACCATCCCCCAGTTCTATGGTTGTAATATGGGAGTCTCTAGACAAAAAACATGCAGTGCCAGCACTGGAATAATATTTTTTAAAAAATCAAATTTTCTGGTTGCTCAGGCTGTAGAAATAGTTTGTAATGGAGCTCATTAAAATAAAAGTAAATATTCTGGAGTACCTGATTGATATCATTGGTGATGTCATATGACAGTGACAAGTTTTTGCTCCCCGGAGGTCAGAGATCAGCTGTAGGCTTTTGAACACAAGATACATGTCCATCAAAGCTGGCCAGCAGTCCTACTGACAGACTAGAGAGAGCTTAGCAAGTCCAATTCAGAGTCAGCTTATTGGTAGTACCCATGGAGAGAGGCTGAGGGAATTGGGAGAGAGAGGAGAAAACAACAGGGAGAGGTCACCACTGGGGGTTTTCGAGACAACTGAGCCAAACTCTTCTCAGAGGGGAGCGGAGGCTCTCACCTGAGAGAGGAATTAGTGTCAGGAACTTCCAGGGGAAAATGCCCCTTCCCCAGGCAGCTGTCAGCAGGGGCAGACAGAGGCATGGTGGGACAGGCAGTGGAGGGTACAGCAATGGGCCCAGTACAGTGCTGGGAGGAGGGATCTGCACTCCTCTGCTGTGCCTGATGGACCTGCTTGGGACTGGAGCCGGATTTCAGCTGCCCTAGGTTTGGGGATGAAGTGAAAATAAGGCTGAACCTGCATAAAAAGTGAGAAGTCTCTGGAGAAGACTTCTGCTGTTTAATTCTCTGAAAGCAGAGTGCCAATTGCACACCCGGCAGTTGCTGTGAAAATGCTGCTACAGATAACCAAAAACGGGATCGATTTTTTTACTTGGACTTTAGGGTGCCTGAAATGCAGATATCTATTCTTTTGCACTCAATTCCTGTTTGTAAGCAGTTCAGTTAAGGACCCAAATGGATCTTGAACTTTGGAAATCCTCATTCACGCACTTCCATTCGGTATTAGATCTGGAGCAGGTGTTGTTTTTCCTTATCAGACTTTGGGTTCACAGTGAATTAGGAACAAGTACACTGGTGGTCTATGAAGATGAAGCAAAGGCAATTGAGATTTCTATATGCACATTACCACTTCAAATACTGTTGGCACTCAAAAAAAAAAAAAAAAAAAAAAAGAGACCTCCTAGCACTCGAAGTAACAAACTACTCATCTCACGTTTTGCTGTGGCAGATCATGGCTTGCTTTAAAGTAACATTCTTTTTTCCTGCGCTTAGATAATTTAGACACTCCTCTGAAAAGAGGTGCTGCATGGAGTGCAGTAGAGTTGAGGTAGATTGGAGAAAAGGATTACAGTTTGCATGTGGAGGCAGTGAATGTAGGCTGCAGATAAACGACACGGGTTTAGAGCGATCATTGCTGCTGCAGCTTGATTATTTTTCTCAGGGACAGGCGCTGGCTCTCTCCTTACTTTGAAGAACTACAGTACTCGTGTCTGCACCGTATTTCCTATAGCATTCGTGCTGTCTTCTGTTCTTCCACTACCTATCCACCGTCCTTTCTCCTCCAAAAGCAGGATGCTGCAATCGTGGAACTTCTGAGTCTTCAATATGCAACAAGTTGTGACAAAGGCACCCTATGGCCTATCCACATACCCATCTCGTGTACTTCATGCACATAGAAGCATCTGCTCCAGAGCTTTAAAAACGAGAGTTGAGAGGAGCTGATGTGGCTTTGGGAGCAATCAGAGCTAGGAGTAATGCAGAGTTGTTCTTTAGGTTAATGGGTTAATGTAGGATCTTCTTTAGGTTAATAAGCAAATGTTTGAAGCTGTTTGCTCACCGAAAGGTGTGCTGAGAGCCAGCTGGGGTTGCTTGCTTGGTCTGGGCAGTAGAGGAGGGCATGGCAGGGCTGGATGTGTGTACTGGGAAACCAAGCCTTGAGTCTTGTGTCCCAGCTAGATGTCCAGCCATGTCTCTCCAGGACTTCATCTGCTCTATGAACAGGCAAGGCAGGGGAAGAAGGAATATGATAAGATTTGGAAGTAATAAGGTGGACTTTGTAGCAGCCTTGCCCTTAATGACTTTTCTTTTACAGAGAGCTGGTTTATAGATACTTATAGTCTGTGAACTTTTTCTTGAAATATGAAAATATTTGTAGCTTTTTTCTTTTGAGAGGGAATAAATTACCTGGTGTCTTCTGGCACTGGTGGATATGTTCCTTTCTTTGATAAAGAGCAAATTTGCTTTAGATTCAGTTTCTTGAACTCATAGAAAAATTGCATAGCATTGAAACACTAGGAATTAATCTAAATAGCCAGAGTGAGGTGAAAATGCTGCCTATGCTTTAATTGGAATGGCCTGGTGCAAGCCAGTTCCCAGGCTGCCTCCCTCACTAACTGCCCACCTTGTGGCACATTGACATAATTCCGCCGTCCCTGGGGATCCATAATAGAGCACTCCCTGAAGTGCTCAAAATCCCAAAGGGAAATAAGGATCTCTTTTTTTTTTTTTTTCCTTTTTTTTTTTTTTTTTTTTTTTTTTTTTTCTTTTTTTAATGGGGTTTCTGGAGTGCTTATGTTCATCCAGAGGATTGTGGCTATTAAATAGAGGGGGTTTTAAAGGTTTGACTAATTGCCACGCTTCCTCTCTCTCCCCCCTGTTAAGTGGCTTTGGACAGTTGCAGAACTTTGATTTCAAATTTGTCTAATCTCTTGAAATATCTAGGTAGGGAAAACTATTGTAACTGGAAATGGCTCTGATTTTTTTCTTCCCTTTCTTCCATTTTAATAGATATGTTTAGTCTACTTTAAAAGCTTTCTGGAGAACCTTTTCTAAATGGCTAATTTAAGCTTGTCAGGTTTTAATTATAATCTCTCTATACACAAGTTAAGATGCTTAATGCTAGTGAAAAGTTCTGAATACAAAGCAAACCTGTGTCAAGTTGCAGAGCACTCTTACCCGTCTTAATTGCTTCTGGTCTGAACTTTAACCTTAACTTTCCCATCTGTCTTACAAATTCTCTTCTCTCATCACAACCACTCTCTTTTCTATAGAGTGCTGAGGATCTGTCTTAATTCAGCAGGAGTTTCAGTCCGGAAAAAAACTGCCATCAGGCTGTGGATGTTCAGCTCTTCCTTCATCCCACTGCAGCATGATGCCCGTTCCTGGAGCGCAGCCTGGCTCTCCTGGATAGCCCAGAGCATTCCCTTACCCCTGCTGGAACGGGACTGCTTGTGGGAGATGAGGTACTTTCAGCTACAGGGGAAGTACCCTGGATCCCAAATATGCTGACAGCTTCTGGTCTCAGTTAAAATCTCTTCCCAACAGAATCAGTATGGCTTTTTTTATTGTTGTTGTTGTTAGCAGTTTTATTCCTTTAGTTAGGCAGATTATTCCTTTCTAGGGCTGTCGTCTGCCTCATTTTCTAGCTGTGACCCAGCCTTTGTGGCAAAGGTTAGTTGCATCTTTTTCTTAGATAAGAATGGGTTTCATTCAAGCTTAGAAAATTAGCCTTGAAAATACTCAGTCGGTGCAGATTCCTTCTGGAGAGTGCATTTAAAAGTTTAAATCCAAAATTGATTTGGAAGTGCTCTAATCTAAAATAACCCTGATGTTAGCATTGTTGTCTGCAACTCCTGCTAGCCCTGGCGTTCCGGTTCAGCGCGTTGGCACACGGTTCCCTGATGCTGTGAAATTGAGACTCATCTGGAGATACAGCCTTTTCTAAAAAGGATTGCAGGGCACTTAAGACTCCTTATTTCATTAGTTCAGTGAAGGAGCTCTTTTCAGCAGTCAGGAGTCTCATGATGAGGTGGGCGAAAACTGAGCAAATCAAGCGGCGGACACTCCTGCGGAAATGGAGCAGAGGAAAAGCTGCTCAGTAAGTTTCTTGGCCCGGAAGTGTGGCATTTTTGGAGCTGAAGGTTAGGGGTTTAGAGTTTCTTTTTAGTCTGAGGTTTCGGGCAAAGCATTAGTAGCTACACATCCGGGCCAGACTTCAGGAGGTACATTTCAGGAGGCTTTCAGCTCTGCACATTGGGTTGGGTCATATGGTTATTACGTTTTTTCATTGTTTCTGGCCAAGTGCAACCACCGTCATCTTCATGTGCATTGGTGAGAATTAAATGGAGCATAAAGAACTGAATTGAAGAGCAGGGCTTGCACTTTAAGGGGATGCATGAAGCAATGGTAATGATCCAGAGGAGCAGGATGCATTGAGGAAGAGAGTGAAGTGTGAGTACCATCCAAAGTGCAGGCAGTAGGTCATAAATTCTTGTAGTGGTGGTGGTCTGAAATTCAAGGAATAGGATTAGAGAGCTACAGGAGGTTAATGAAAATGGCTCCCTCAGGATCAGCCTGAATTCAACTCAGTGGTCAGTCATAAGAGGAGGAATGTCTTATGCAATTCCAGCTTCTCATCCATATTCTGAATACTATGATGCTCCTGAATGCTTAATAGAGTAAAATATGCTCTGTTATGATATACTTCATATGACTTCTAGGGTGTTTTAAGGCAAACTAAATGTCATGCTAACTTGCCCCAAACCCATAGTGCTCACTTTATTCCAGAATATATGAATTGCAGCAAGGTTTTCAAAGCCTTGCTTGGACATGTCAAAAAGAAAAAAAGAAAAAAGTCTTGGAATTTACTTGTCTTTCCTGTTGTCCAAGGTAATGGTGCTCAAATCCTGCCTCTATACATCACCTCAAAGGAGCTCATTATAGAATGAGTATACAACAGCCAAGAAACCACTTTTCATTCTTATCAGCATATTTTCTTGTAAAGAAGGGTAGCATTAATGGCCAGCTGTGGCTTGTGAGCCCTGACTTAATCAGAAGTGAATAATAAAAATTAATTTGAGGCATATAGTTACTAGCCAACTGCAGCTATAACAAATGTTTAATGAACAGCCTTGCACTGGGGTCTGCATACCTTTTCCTGGGAATGAAAAGGGAAATGTCCAAGAGCAGGACTTTCTCTGTCCTAATTGCCGTAGCAAAATGGGGTAGAGTAAAATCTGACTGTGGAAGCACACTGTGGCTCACTAAGGCTTAAGTTAGACCTCAGCAAGCAGAAGAACAGAGGCAATAAATATTTAGCCTCTGCCTTCTCTGTCTTCACAGCATTAAGAGAACAACAACTTTGGTTGATATTATTTGCAAGGTACAGCAAATTCTTTCTGACAAACATCACCCTGCCCTTTATCTAGTCTTGAAATATTAAACTGTTTTGCTAGACCCATCAAAAAAGGCATTGTGCTCTCTGGGGTAAGCACTGGGAGAGGAAGGATTGGTTGTTGGTGGGCTACACTTTGTATGAACATCTTGGGTCTTTGTCAAACTGCTTGCAAGGCCAGGATATCCAGGGACCTCCTGTAGTCGAGTGTCTGCAGCACACAAGTCATGGGCTTTTGTCTGGTCCTTCTCAGACAGCAGCTGCACCTGAGCAAAATGCACTCTGCTCCTCTTTGTGGCTTCTGCTGCAAAGGGCAAGGCAGTTCTGGCTCTCCATCCCACTCAAACTTTCCTCTGCCTCCCAATCACCTCTGGGTGCATCAAGGAGTTTGGAAAGGAGCAAGGCAAAACCTTTAGGAGATGGTAGTAGGACTTTCAATGTAATTTCAAGCCTCTGGGGTCTGACTAGGCATTCCACACTGCAGGTGTGGATAAATCCAGTAAAGCTGCACTAGACGTGAACCATTTTTGACACCTCTTCTGAGACTTGTTCTTGTGCAGCTGAAGTTTATCAAAGCAGCTCCATGAATTCCACGGCCTTTCAGAAGGTTGTGTAGTGTCACTCAAAACTTCAGGGCTTGAAAAACATTAGGGTATTATTTATATCTACAGTGATACAAACTCCACTTCCTAAATCAGTATTTATTTATTGTTTAACTTGCTCACCAATGCACGACTGAGACTGAGAGTCTCCACACACACAGGCACTTAGTACTGTGACCACCTCAGCCTGTCTCATGCAACAAGAAAAACACACCACTTGGATATCATTGAGGGGGGAAAGAGATGGGATGCTCTCTTAACCTTGGTTTTCCTTTGCTACTTTCATGAGAAAAAATTCCAGTCTGCTTTATTTTTTAAGTCAGCAAACTGATTATATATTGTAAAAGATCGGTGTTTTCATGGGTGAGTAGTAATTACTGAGTAATGGCTTAAAACATTTCCTGAAGGAACATAAAGCTGTTTTTAAAAGTCAAGAGTACATTAAAAGGATTACCATGTAGATTTGATTTTTAGATAACACTAAAATGGATCCCAAATGGACTTATGAAAAGGGATGCTATCTCTTTAATGGAAAGTGCATGGTCTGACAGCTCAGCATGCAAATGGTCCTGCAAAGGACTGTCTGTTGTGTTTTTCCCTTTCAACAAGAAGACAAGGAAATAGCTTGCCCTTCTCCTTTCAACTTTTAATAGCAGATGGGTTGCTCTGGTTTTGCTGGGAAAGGGAGAAGAGGATAGGTTTGGCAGATAACTGCATCTTTCTAAATCACTGGGGAAGTGTATTTCACGACTTCTGGAAGGTCAGTCAACAGCAATTGTATCTCTTACACAGACTGCATTAAGTAGATAGATTCCCTCCGCATTCTCCATAGGCAAATCTCTCCTTGCCTCTTATATGCAAATAAGTTTTAGTCCTAGTATATTTATTACACTAATCTTGTGCAGGGCATGAGCATCAGTGCTTGGCTTGGCAGTAAGTTTGGACAGGGGCAGGAGGGGCTGTTACATTCATACTACAATAACTTGCAATCACTATAGCATTTTCTGTTTCAGAGTTGCCAGCACAACTTTCTGGTGATTGATGGTATAAAATATGTTTTTGGCCTGAGTAGGATTTCTTCTAGAAACATTTAAAGGAGTATATTCATATTTCATTAAATACAGAGCGCACCAGGATTCCAAATTCTTCTGTGGCATTGCGCAAATTATTATAGGCTCCAAAAGTCTTGAGAAATTTCTATAAGCCTGTGAAAGCTTTAGATTGGATAGTCATCATTGCCTGCATTAAGGGCTGTGACAGATTGCTTCATCAGTGTACACAGAGCAGAACATCAAATGGCCATTTGGCAGTGGGCACTGAAATTCTATTAAGGTTGCCGAAAGCTCAGGTTGACATTGTATACATCTGCAAAGAGGCAGAAGAAAAGATGATGATGATGATGATTGTGCAATGATATAGTTCTGTTCTCCTTAAAATATTCACATATATAGCATGCCAAATCTGTCAGAGTGATGTTAATGTTTCACTGCTAAACCTGAGCCCTGCTTGCACCGCACATCTTTGCTTGTGTCCTGAAACCTCGGCGTGTTAAACAGGCCATTTTAACTGGGAGGTGAGAACTGTGTGGTGTTACACATGTGCCTGGAAATAACTGAGGAGTTTTTACTTCTCAAACACTCTTTGGGATATTTAGCTTGATATGAGGCTTTTCTGTTTGATTTTCTTGCCTTTTGGAAAAGGGGATGGAAACAAACCCCTCCTTGTACTTAATTTTGGTACATAGGTTACTCTTAAAAGAGCTGAAGAGTGAAGGATGAGTTCTTACCTTTGTGACCATTTGACTCAGAGACTCTTCTTCCTCTGGTTTTCTCTGACACCCAAACCCACTAAACAGACAACTTTTGAGCTTAGTATCTTTTCAATGGTCACCTGCAAATTGATGGAATATTGAGGAATATGGGATGAATTTTTAGGCCAGTCATCCCCAATAACAGTTTTCTCATCTGTTTCTCATCCCTAATAATGGTTTTCTCATTCTTGTGCTGCTGAAAATGTGGTTTGAGGGTAGTCACTCCATTGCCAGACTTTTTTCTACTACAGACACTGAAGGAGGGAGCTGGCCACTTGAAATCAAGACCTTTCCAGACTGCAGTATACTAAATTGTGACTAATGGAGAAAACTTGATCAGAATGTCCTCAGATTAGGTTGAAAGTAGAAGAAATCTGCATGTCTTTGTACTGCTTCCAGGGCTTCAAACAGTAAAAATGGATTTTACTGAAACACTGGATGTGCTAAGAATAAACTTTGGACACGTGCCAATTACGAAAAATTAAAGCTGAAACAAACATATTTTATGAGCCCAGGGAACACATTGCTTCCTGAAATGATTTATAGAAACTGTCTTGCAGCAACAATTATTATGGTTTGTGTTTAGTCCTCCTGCCATGTGTTTCTTATACAGCTACAGGTTGGCCTCTGGTAGGAGTGAGTCTGTAATTGAGAGAGGCTAAAAGCAGGTACTGGAAGACTCAAAACTTGTGGAGAAAATGAAAATCTGGATTCTAACCCTAAACCTCATGTCCTGAATCAGGACCTGCATTGGTACAGATTCAAATGATGCCAATGATTATTTTGGATATGTTGGTCTATCTGAGCAAATGGCTTGAAAACAGGTGCCTACATGTGAGATTGGAAGCAGGTTTAAGCCACTCATGAAGCTTTGGGTTACTTTTAGGCAGCTGAAACCGCCAGGAGACACTAGGCTCTAAAATATATTTCTCTACAGCTTGTCATGATATGTATGGACAAAAAGAAGTTGCTGTGTTATTGGGTAGAGGACTATAGAATAGTTAAAATAGAATTGATGATCAAAATGTTGTTACTCCCATTAACTGCCCTCTCCAACTACTTTTTTGCCATACTTGGGAAATTTGTTCAGTAATGGTTCAGAAGAAAGAATACCACAAATGAATTGCTAAAGCCACTGCAAAAATCACCAGCGGCATATTGCAGCATGAGAACTGGAAAGGAAAAAAGACTGTGGTTGCTCATTGAATAATTCTGATGAATGGTCGAAGGCTTACTCATAAGCATTCGGTTGCAAGTACTTGGTGTTCCAAATGTAACATTTTAATTGGATATACAGATGACAGGATGAGTTTCACCTTGCTGGCTGTAATTCTTCTGATGAAATTCTCGGTGAAGATGCCCGAGACGGCGTACTCTCCATTCAGTGGGAGTGCAAGGTCTGACTTGTTTCACAGGGTGCAATATTCATAGAAGGTGAGTAATACAATACTGGGAACACAAAGTGAGTTTCTTTTTAAGGGAATGAAATTCACTGCATCTTTTTGGCAATGACTGTCTGCATTTACTTAAATGGGTGATGCAGGGCTCTAATGCTTTTAAATGATATCAGATCCTCTGATAAAAGACATAAGACTGCAGCCTATTTATTGTGATGAGACAGGAGTTAATAAGATTACTCCTACTCTTCAGTTACTTTTTCATCTTTTGCAGCCAAATGCTGGGGTTTTTGTTAGCAAGCAAAAGGAGGTCAGTTCATTTAAAGGGTGTTGATGCTAGAAATAAACATTTTTTTCCCCTCAAGTGGAACTCTGAAACCTAGGCTCAATTGCCTGACTGCCAAACTCCTGGTCTTTAAATCAGAATTGCTTTTAACACTGGAATGCTGCATCCTTATAATAACCACTTATATAATTTTTTTTAAAACTTAATAATAATTTTTTAAAAGTGTAATGTAAACTTGCAATAACTGTGGTGCCTGGCAGGAGAAGGTTCAGAAATGTGGGAGCAGTGCCTTCCGACACTTCATTCAAGGAAGAATTTGTGCTGGAGAATAAAAACATAATTCCAGTGCTGTGTTGTACAACAGGGAGTGATTGTCACAAATCTTTTGGAGAGTAGAAGTGTGTGCATAATTATCTGCTTTGTTGTTGAGCAAGCTTTTACTCTAAAAGCAGCTACTCTGAGGAAAAGTTTTGGGGTTTTAAAAAAGGAAAAACAAAATAACAACAAAAAACCCCACCCCCAAACAAAAGCCCCGACAACAACAAAAAAGCCAACACCAAAAAACTTGTCGAGGGAAAGAGTTAAAGCCATCTGCCTGAAAGCACTGTGTAAAACATGCACACAATGTTGGGGAAATAAGCCAATTATGTGTGCTTCACAGGAGGTGGGGGACTGACCTTTGTGTATAATTAGTTCTTTTATTTAAAGCAAAGATTTTGAATAGAATAACTAATTAGCTGTCATAAATGGCAAATTGAAGATTTTGGCCAGATTCCTTGGGGAGTGTGGGAGGACGTCCCTCCTCCCAGCCCGTACTGTACGCTCTGGCTCTCCTCATTAGGGTTGTTTTTAGTTCTCCGCAGTGGTAATGAGGAGTGCAGCGGCGGCACTTCCCGGAGCCCCCTCTAATAAGGCATGAAATGCAGGTGGAACAGAGCTGCCTTCAGCTCCTGCTGCCTTCTCCCAGCACATGTGGGTGTAGCCAAGGGCTCGGGGGGAGAGGGGAGGCTGAAGGGGGCGAGTTGGAGTGGAGGGGGGTCTGAAAAGTCCTGGTGATATCACCTGTGTTTTATGCTCTGGACTGGAGTGTATAAAATACAGGCAAGCTGCAAAGCCTTGAGGCATATATCATTAGCTAGCAGTCCCCCATTACTCTTTCAGACCAATTAACCTTTAGAGTTGCATTAGAGAAATTAGGTGGTGAACTTCCCTGCTTTCAGAGGGGACCTCTAGCTCTCTTGCAGACCAGAGCACTGTGGAGCCGTGCGCCGTAGGACCAGTGCAGATAACTGTTATTTAAAAGGTCTGCCATTTATGAAAAGTTCCCAGGCTCTCTTGGAAAGGAGGCTTTATGAACAGTGCCCTTAGAGGAACTGCAGCTGATTGCCATGTGAATAGAAATATCAGTAAAATGGCTTAGAAAAATTTAGAGGTGTACTTAGTGGACACTTGTGTTATAAAGCCAGCTGAATCATTTTACAGAAAGACTCCGACTGAGCGGATACGGGCTGATTAAAGCTTGTTTGTCCGGCTGTGAATAGAGGTAAAGTTTGGATTACTCACTACAATAACAGCCTCTTTAGACACAGACATAAATTTCAGTATGTCCAGAGGTGGTGTCTATAATTTTTTAATGTGTATTGGAGCTCTGAGCACTCAGAGCGGGTTTAGTTTTGTATTTACCAGCAGCAAGTCTATTAAGTTGTAAAGGGCAAAGAAGGGAGTGTAGGTAGCCAGAAATAGAAAGGATTCATCTACTGTTTCTAAGAAAAGAGAGCACTGGATGTCTAGCAACAGGAGAGGAGAGAGCAACTTGATGGTACTTTCAGAATTTGCAATAATCAGTGTTCCCTTGTGATCACGTATTTAAATATGTGAGTGCCCAGCTGTTAATTTTTCTAGTTCTGCAACCCTACTTCTCATTTTCTAATCCTTGCCCACAGAGCACACGTGGAATTTGTCGAAGGTGACCCCTTTGTTTCTTGACAGCCCCTTATCAAATTGAACTAGGTGTCTTGGCATTTTTTGGCAAATACTGAGGGAAAATGGACATGGAGAAATGAAGCAGCATCACAGTCTTGCAGTGGGGAAATTTCCAAAAAGAAAGAGCAGTTCTCTAGGTGGTTTCTGCCTGCAGAGCCCAGGCTGCTTGAGGTCTGCTGGAAGGGGGAGGCAGGAGGAGGAAAACAGGGCTTGGTGTTGATTGTGTCCTCTCCCTGCAAGCCTCTGACTGTGAAAAGGGTTAAGCTTCTGAGATGCTTCTCTCTTGCTGCTTGGAAATGACATGGCAAGTGTTCGAGGAACCCTTGCTGATCAAGTTTGGCAGTTTTTGAAATTTTGTTTCACGCCTTGCCTGCTGTGTCAACTCACCAGCTAATTGCAGCTCCAACTTTCTGTAGTGGCGTGTGTGCTCCGTGCAGACCGGTTGGTTGGGATGTCAGAGGGAAACCTCACAGCCCAAAATGTAATTTCAAAACACTGAACCTGACCAGCAGAGGCTGACCTTGCTCGTTATTATCTGAGTGGGAATAGCAGCTTTGAACATCATATGATCTCTGAAATGGTACCTTTTTTCATTAGAAAGCCCCCTGCTGAACACTGACCAAATACATGGCTTTTTTCCTTGCTTAAGGTACTGCTTAAAAATATATCTATACCTGTTCCTTTGCTAGTTATTAGAAGCAAATCAAAGTGTTACATTCCCCTTACTCGCAGAAGCCTCTCATAAGACAGTGGTGCTCCTGCAAGAGTGAGGAGCTCAGATGGCTGCGGAGAGCGAGGGCTGCCAGGGCCAGAGATGGAACAAGAACTGCCCCTGCAGTCAGCCCTCAGCCATGCAGGCCTGCTTGCCACAGGAGACCCTCCTAACCCGCCCAAAATGATCACACCAGCCTCTCCTAATGGTCCAGCCAGGGTTTCATCCCTGCACAGCTGCCCTTGTGCTTGGCGACGCTGCTGCGGTGGAACCCTCTCTCTGGGTGAGGGCAGCTGTACCTCCAAAAGGAGACTACTTTCAAAAGCAGGACCTTGGGAAGTCCCATCTGGCTGAGGATCTTGTATTTCTGAACCACAGAGCTGATCTCAAACCCCACCCATGCAGCAGCTCTCCTGAGCAGGGGTTTAAGGTGTGCTGGTTGTCTGGAATCTGCATCTTTCCAGATGCATGATGCCCATGTTACCTATAAAACCTTGCAAAAGAATTGCATGATGACCCCCCTCCTTGTGAGAAGTCCTCCTCTGCCTCTAAGGGTACACATTTAGAGAGCCTGTTTGGGGGGTGAATAATGACTTGCTGGTGTCTGGGGCTCCTATCTAAAAACATAATTCGCACATCTAGGTCCTAGTCTTCATAGGTGTGAACTATTTTCTTTCATCACTGGTACTGATCTTACACAGCTTGCAAATGCAAATTCACATGCTCGCCCTTCTCTGCCTCACAACAAGGCAGCCTCTTCTCACAATGTGCTGTTTTCCTGCCGTGGAGTCAGGAAGAACATGGAAATTACTCGAAAATTGAAGCTTGTCTTTGCTACTAAAATGTACTTTGGATTTAAAAAACAAGCAAAAAAGGTGTGTCTAAAACCATGGGGCCACTTCCCTCATTCTCATAAGAAACTCTCACCAGGCACATGAGACTTCTGCAGTCTGACCTGTGGCACCTGCAGCATAATCCACTCCTGATGCTTCCCTGTCTTCTCCCTCTTTCCAAACGTGTGTGTGTTTCTCTGTGGCTTTGTATGTAGAATTTCCCTGGGGAGCACTACAGGTTGCATATGTGGCAGTCTAACACAGATACAGGTTTTCACTTAATTATTGCAGATTTGTCACTCGCATCAAAAGTTTGCTTGTAGAGACTTGGCAAGCGGGTTTTGAGTGTGCTGCAGCAGAGGGCAGGAGGCTTCTTTAAGCCTTTAGGGTATGTGAATGTTACTTGGCCTGTCTCTGTGCTGCTGAGACCACTTTGATTACAGATGGATCAATACCTCGCTGTTTGTGTGGAGGTGTCTTAAGTGTTATTGTCGTCTGCTCGTGGCTCTGACAAAGCAATTATTACTGTGGGAGTGGTGGGTTTACATGTACTGACCATTAGCCACTCTCAGGTCACCCTGGCTTTTAAGGAAAGCAGCAAATGTTACTTACTGCAGTAGCACTGGCTCAGTCCTCCCTGGTTAAGGGACTGTTAATAATTCTATTATCAAGCTGCTACTTTCTGGGACATCCAGCGCTTCCTACAGAAAGGGTGGATTAACTTTGTGTGAGAGTATATAACCAGTGACACCTGCTACTGTGCCAGAGTGTCCCTTCTCATCATCTCTGCATTGGTAAAGCCCACAGCGTGCTTGTTACAGGCCCAGCATTGTCATTTTTAGTGGCTGACACCAGTAAAAATAAAAATCATAACAAATTAAATCAAGGCTCTAGAGCAAATGGAATTCTGGCATCTCAGGCAGTGAGTTTATTTCTTCTTTCATCATGGCCTGTCCTGTCCCTCACCCACAGCAGAATCCTTGTTTATTTTTCCACCTTGCCTATTGATTCCATAAAGTCCTTTCCTGCCTGGCTCTTAAACTGGGAAGGGTGACAGGTATCACAGTGCTCACCATGGCAGGCATTGGCTGCTTGGAGAAAAGGAAAAAGCTGGAGACAGCGCTGGGAGAAAGGTGACCACACCAAGCCTCCCCCAGCCTCCTGACCTGACTATGCTGTCACCACCTCATACCCAGCTATCTCATGCTTGCTTTGCAGTCCCAGCAGGGATTTCCAGGGAGGAAGAAACTCCTGGCTTTTTGCTACTGTCTCCATCAACACATGAGAAGGAGGAAAGCTCTGCTTTGCCTAAAGAATGTGGCTTCACTAGTGGCAGAGGGGTACTGGTGGGGCTATTCTCAGCAGTCCTCAAGGGTATTTGAATCACATTTATTTTGGAGCAGCCCCTGGCCTGCTCTGGCTTTCAGTCAGGCCTCTGTCACCAAGAGGATTCACAAAAGAGGAAAAACAGTGGCATACAACATCTTTTTATACCCACTCCTCTCCCTTCCCCATCACACTTGACTCAGCCAAGATGTTGGAGCGGGGGGTACATATAGTGATGGCTCTTCTGCTCTTTTTAATTGCCTGTGGCAGGTAATTAACAGCACAAGGGTACGGGTAATGAGGGGAAAAAACAAATGTTGAAACTGCAGCCAGTTTATTCTGCTGCAAGATATTAGTTAGGAAGAGTCTGGTGCGTTGTGTCAGTCCTGCCCTTAGGAAAAAAGGGCTGCGTTCCTGCAAGTGTCGCACTCCCTCTTAGCCTGTGACAGCAGCTGGAGTTACAATTCCTTTGACTGTCAGCTCCACGCAATGTGAGCTCCTTGTGATGGCAGCAGCAGCAGTGTTTGCTCACAGATCCACCCCAAATGGCGCAGCCTGCCCGAGCTGTCTGGATGTCCTCTAAAGGAGGTGCTGTGTTTGCGTTGCAGGTGTGCCGATGTTATCCGTACAACCCAAAGGGAAGCAGAAGGGCTGCGCTGGCTGCAACCGGAAGATCAAGGACCGGTACCTGCTGAAGGCTCTGGATAAGTATTGGCATGAAGACTGTCTAAAGTGTGCCTGCTGTGACTGTCGTCTTGGAGAGGTTGGATCAACTCTTTACACAAAAGCAAATCTCATTCTCTGCCGCAGAGATTACCTGAGGTAAATAGAGGGACGTACTGTGGGCTCTTCCCGAAGCCTCTCAGCGTGCTGCCGGCTGTCTGGCTTCCTAAAGCTCTCCTGTGAAAACGTGTGCTGGTGCATGGCTGGCCCTGCCCAGAAGAGACTGGAGTTTCTTCCACTATCTAAGCAGGGCTTTTTATTTGCATTTAACATATATTTTGTAGTCAGGGAGGTGAAATCCTGGTTTTAGGTGAAGGTAGAAGGAGGAGCTCATGGCTTTTTATTATTATGGACCATCAAGAACAAACTCTGTGTGCTGAGTAAATTAGGAAAAACTCTTAGTTCTCCTTGCATATAGACTGAGACCTGACCAAACTTTTAATTATTTTTTTTTTTTTTCAGTCATAGCTTTTAGACAGACTTCTAGTCTTGAGTAAGGTTCCTCCCAAGGGGCTCTTGTCTGTTCCCTAACTAAACAGAGCAAAACTCCAAAATTACAGATCAACTTCAAAAAATGTTTCTGTCTGAGGAAGTCAGCAGGGACCATCACTAACTCAGAGCTAGAACCATCCTGTCAGTGTGTGTCTGCAATACATAACAACACATGGGATTTTTTGCCTGGTGTGTATGGGGGTTTTGTGCAAAATACTTTATGCAAACATAAATGAATATTAATAAGACAGCAGGCCTAATGCAAACATTATTATGAGGGTCACACTGCAAAACATTCTGAGTTTTGCTTTGTTTTTCCTTTGGAAGAATGTACTTGATCTCCAGCTAATGTGTATGTTTTCTTGTATTTTTCCTCAAGCATTGATAGCATTTCCCAGGCAAGCTCAACCAGCAAAACATCTGAAGCAAAACAAACCCCGCACGCTGTTGTAAGATAGGGAGGTAAAATGCCTTCTAACCTTGCAGCGTTCAGGGGCTGCCTAGATTAGTGTCAGTGCTCAGATGCTTCGTGTGTTTCGATGTAAAGCATGTTTCTGAAAATCTTCAGTAAATATTTCCTTAGTAAACTTGAACAAACAAGTTTCTCCTTCTAAAGATGAGAGATTAAGCGCTGAGCCCAACAGAAGGACTGAGTCTGTCAGCTGCCTTGTGGGAGCTGTCACCTTGCCCTTCAGCCCAGCAGTGCCCAAGAGCATCCTGCCCACAGGAGGGTTTTGGAGCTGAAACTCTTCAGGACACACAAAATATCCCAGCTGAAATTCTGCCACACGGGCAGCAGTTGCAGCTCCACGTCTGGTTAGGTGGGGTGGGGTGTGTGCCCAAAATCTAAGTGAGGAGGAGCTTGGGTAAGGGTGAATACATCTGAGGTGGAAAAGACAGGATAAGAAGCCTTTGGAAAAATGGAAGGGGTATGATGAGGAAAGAGCTAACTATCTTCACTATAATGAAATAACTTTTGTATCTTCCTTAAATCTGAGTATTTACTGATGTCACAAGTCACTTGCTCTGGAAGCACCCTTAACCCTGTCTGTGCTAAGCTGAAAAAAAGGACCTCCAGAAGGTTCAAATTCAACACAGAGATTTCCACCCCCAAAATAGCATTTTGGTTCTTCTTCTGCAGCTCAGCTACACTCCTTCTGTGTTGTGGACATCATTCTGATGTGTCAGTGAAGAATATTTCAGTTCTTGATATTCCCTTTTTGAGGAAGCCTTTCATCACAGTATCACAGTTCGGTCATGCTAGATACAATCACAAGGACCCCCAAAATCTTTCAGGAGAGCTACTTCCAGGAATAGTTTTCTTTCCAGGAAGAACAGCTGCATTATTTTCTGAAGTATTTGTTTGTACTTTATCTTTTTGATACATTATCTTTTCTTTATCTTGTTTGTACCCAACTTGCCAAGTGATCCAGGTCTCTCCATCTGTCATCTTCCTCTTCATTATTTATCATTTGACTTTGTCATTTCTGGTCTTGAAAAAGTGTTATGTTTGTGATTTTTTTTTTTTTTTAAATTTGACCCTAAAGATAGATATTCAGTTTTATTCTATGTGTTGCAGAACCCTGCTAGAAATACTGAGCTGGACAGTGTTTCCAATTTACATTTGCTTTTTGAGACCTATGAGCTACCCCATGCTTTGTCCATTTAATAAGCACCCTATTGATTTTGGTTTATTCTAGTTTCATAACAAAAATAATGTGTGGCATCAAACCAGACATGTTAAAGTGCCAAAGGACAGCAGTATTGATGCTGTTATGTTTAGAAGAACCTTTTTATCATTGTATTGTAGACCACTTCTTTCTTTCCTTGGTTTATCCTGAGAATGCTGCTTTGAGGTGGAAAACCTTAATCTGTGATTTTCCCACTGGCCCCTAGATGATGTGAATTTTCTGGGGCACACCAGAAGCCTGTGCTGGAGATGGAAAAGAAGCCAGGCACTGCAGACCCCAGGAAAAGGCCCACGTCCCAGCTTTGAGAAGAGAGGGCAACTCGTGACATGAACCATGGAAGGCAACAACTGGGACTTGTGTTTGACCATGGCCATGCAGCTTCTGTCACAGGACCAGTTAAATGTGGTCTGTGGAACAAACTTCTGTGCCTGAAAGGGGTCTTGTAACACCTCTGTCTCTGTTTTTCGGGTATATAAAGTGTTTGTGATGACAGAATAGTTCCTGGCCCGACAAGGGGGAAGTCTGCTATAGAATAACATAAATAGCAATTTGTGCAGCATGGTTAAACTGTGGAGTGAAGATTTATGTGGCCTTTGCATTAAATATCGTCCCCCTATCGGAATTTAGGGTGTTAGAGCTTTGACTGTTTTTGTTGGGAAGAACAGTATCATTGTCATATCCTAGGAAATTTGACCAAGACTCGGCTAGGAAGGAATAATAATTAATTCTGTAACAATGTTGTTAATTAGCCTTCAGCTGTTCAGGCAGCTTTACAGCTATCATGGCTTGTATTCTTACTAATAAGTAAATTTAGTTTATACTGGGTTTTTTGGGGGGGTTCTGATGAACTCCTGGGGTCTGTTCTCCTGATGCTAAGGAACCCTTTCAGGCTCCCAGGATAGGAATAAGGGCATTGCTACTCAGTCCCATATTTCTAGAAATATAAAGCAATTTTTTTACTTTAAAACATCTTGTGTTGGCTTCTACACATAATATTTCTTTCTCTCTCTGTTTTAACCATTAGTTCTATTAATAGAAGGTGCTAAAGTTGCCATCACGATCTCTACTGTCTGTTCCCTCCTGATAATTTGAATTTTTCTTCTTGAGGAATTAACCATTCCTGTCATTATATAAATTCCTTCACATTAGTAGTTTTAGAGTCTCTATCCACATTTTTTTTCCTTGTTAAACAACTCAGGGTATTTGGTCTACTAGTCAAATTTTAGCAGAATTCATTCCTAAAAATAAGTTTTCATACTTCACACTGCAGTTGCACCATAAAGGGAACACTTCACCTGGAGAACAGTCAGAGGAATTCAGCCAGAGGGCTCCTGGAATATTTTGCTGTCAATTTGCAGCTCTGGGACCCTCCCGTGCCACCCCTCCTGAGGGCAGGTGTCGATGAGCCACGGCCACTGCAGGGACTGGGGCTAGGGACGGACTTGGGAAGAGGGTTGGGACAGGAGCACAGCCAGCTCCGTCTCTGCTTTGGCAGCATTCCTTTGGAGCTGGCTTTGTCCCAGGCACTGGGAGCACGGGGGGCTGCCAGCCGTGTGTGCTGATCCTCAGTGGGTTTTCAGTGGAAGTCTTTCCCACGTGTTTCAGGAGCTGCGAGCCGACCGTAGCCCGATCATTTGTTTCAAAAGATAAACTGTCGTCATTGCTTGTGAAGGAACATTTGTTAACCTTCACATTTCATAAAACACTTTCTTGCTCATTTTTTAATCATGAAAGATGAAATTGGATCTCGAGTTGTTATCCTTGTGGTATCACCTCAGTCTCCAGCTGTGTCTCGATGTATCTTTCAATACATTTCGTCTCAGCAAATAGATTTACCATTTGTTCCATAATCACAGTTCCAGCATTCCTACCTCTAATTATTTTTGATAAGCAAATGCTATTGAAGGAACTGCTTCTGGGACAGAGCAGCTTAGCATGCAGGCTCAGATGGCTCCTCGCAGCCCCCACGCAGCGATGTGTGTTTGTTCCGAGGCATAATTAAACATTCACCAAGCTCCGCTTCACAGGGACGGGCTGGGTGTTGCATCAGGATTTCCCGTGAGGAACTGACAACTTAAATTTCACTGTGAAGTGCTGATGAAGAACGTGATTTTTCCTTTTTACTCAGCATGGTGCCCTCACACGAGCAAAGGCGAGTCGGGCTTGCTTTGAGAGGAGCAGAACTGTTGCTTCTGTGTGTTTGATATGCTGGTGTTGGGAAAGTTTTTCATCATGTAAACTGATTGGGGCCTTAATTAGACTCCAAAGAAAGCTCAAAACCTGCATTAAAAAATGATGGTGAATCAGTAAAAGATACGGGCTTTCCGGGAAACCCTGATGCTGTTCTCAGTGGGTTTCATGGCAGTTCTTTTCACCCCCTTGCCCACATCAGGGCTGTAAATTCAGCTTGGCATCACTCTGCACCTGGTGCTGGTGCCTCCAGGGAGCAGAGCAGCCCTCTGCATCCTGTCTGAGGGACGGGGGCCTCCTGGCAGGACTGCCATCCCCTGTCACCCCTCAGCACTGATTATATCATGGAGGCTTCAACTCCACCCTCAGCAGCTCCTACTTCAAATGACTCAAATGCTGAGTCCTGGGGTTTTTGCTCTACTCCAAATGCCCCGGGGCATTCATCCTGTCAGTGACTCGCTTTAGGAGCCCTTTAGGTGAAGTGTTCTGGATCTGGCAATGTGCAGGGTTTAATTTTCTTGTGGGATAAGAGCACAAACACGGGTGCCCCGCTCTATTGGCACAGGAGGATGTGGACAAATTCCATCCTCCTGGTGGTCTTTCCCTGAGTCAGGGACAACAGCACTGAGCCAAACCACTAAACCACAGCTGGATGCGTGAGCATAAGCCTTTGGGAACTGAGACATGTGTGCCCCAACAGGCAGAATTTCAGTAAATCTCCCCAAGACATCACCAATACTCAGAATGTGGCTTTAACCTGCAGAAGCTGCCACACCTTTGAAGCAGGAAGGAGAGAATTTGGGATCTTTTTTTCCTCCAGAGAAGCACAGTGTGTATGCATGCACCGGGAGCATGCCCTGCTGGATTTTCCAGGGACATGTTTAGCGTGGGAAGGAGAGGTATAAATGCAGTGTGGCTGAACAAATGGTGTCTGCTCAGAGCCTAAAAATGTCACTAAACTGAAGTGCTGCTTTTGCCTCGCAATAGGGAGCGTCTTGCATGCTACATAGGACACCCTCACTTCTACACTTGGTGTCTGTAGAGATTAAGGAGGATTAATTAGGCTCAAAATACAATGTGTCTTGGCAACATTGCTGTGCTTTGTGATGTTAAAGTACAGATTTTTTTTTTCCTCCACATTAGCTGGTCCAAGAGATTCTCACAGCCTGTGCCTGTACTTTGTTTGTTTGTTTGTTTGCTTTTTGCCCTTTTTTTTCCATCTCCACAACTTCTCACTGAGGAGGAAAGCCAATGGGCAGTAATTCTGCCTGGCTGTGGTGCACCAGCATGCCTCTAGCACTTTCAGCTTTGCAGTTTTCTGACTGCTGTGTTTAAACTCTCCTAAGAGGACGTTGCTGCACTTGTGTTCAGCAATGCCAGAGCAAGGATGGGCTTAAGGTCAGCAGCTTCAGTTATACCGTGGGAAAGGCTGGGGCAGGGAAGGAGGACTTGGACTTCTCCTACCTGCTAATAGTCCCAACCTCTCTGTAAATATCCACTGAAAATATGGAGGGAGAGGCCAAAGGAGTGAAAATAAGTGAACATTCAGATGTGTCCTTCAAGTGAAAACAGACTCCCTTGAGCAGCCTTGAAGTTCACGCCCAGTAATCTCTGAACCAGTGCGGTCACTTGGCCAGGGGCTGTTTTGTACTGGTTCAGCTCCCCCTGCTATGCTGTCCTTGAATGCCAAACCCTTTGGCATGCAAGATGTAAATTTTTTGGGATTGAACTTGAAGGCTTCATGAGAGGACAGCTTGACCAACTTCATTAGTATCAAAATGCATTTCCTTTCCTTCAGCTGACATGACTTCCCACTGCAGCCCTGACAACGGTGTCCTGGATAGGAGGGTGCACCAGCTAATATGTATTTACAGTGCTGAATCTCCTATCACTCAGGCTTTCTCTAATATTACAGAAAGGCTGATTACAGGAAAGTTGTCTGATGTTGCTTTTAAGCTTATTCGTTCTATCTTTTTAAGTGATGTTCAGGCTTTCCCTGCATTTATTGGTATATTCAATACTTGGGTCAAATCACACTTGTAGCTCAGCATATTTTTAATATCCACAGAGGGGAAAAATACTGATTGCAGTATTTAAGAGCCACCCTCACTGAAAAACTTTTGGTTTGTTTCAAAAGGTAGGGGCAAAACCGTTTCTTTTCATGATGGTGGGTTTTCAGGTACATAAAGCAAGTCTTGTTCTACAGCAGGTCCTGATGAAACTAATAAATAAACAGCAGCAGAGGAGGCATATCGGAAAACCTATGTCACCTGGAGAAGATATGAGTATGGAGTTCCATAGCTCTTCTAAAACTTGTATATCCAGATAATCTGGATATATAAATATGTAGAAAACTATGTAGTTGTACACAGTATCTACAAATGTAGATATTTATCTGTAGGTTAGTGTTTAGTCCTCTTTTATTCCATAATTCTTACCTTTCAGTGTTGACAAAACCTCTTTTTTTGGGGGGGAATTATCAGTCTAGACTCAAGTGTTTGAATTTTGAACTTGTTTTGTGTTTAAAAAAATCTGATTGACACTGCCAACCTTTCCTTTCTGTACCACTCATTATTTATATGTGCCTGTCCTGCTTCCTCTTTTTTTGTCTCCTATGAAGTCAACAGCGTCAAAATTTTTACTCTTTCTGCGAAGGGAAGATTTTCTCCTTCTTTTTTGATTGCAAGCTGCTATCTAGTCAGACACCAGGCTAGAGGGGGCGAGAAGAAATGGAGACTCTCTCCTTGTAGGCAATGACTGAACCAGATTGTTGTTCCTAGTGGTGACAGAAATAGGCAAACAGGTTCTCAGTTTAGCCCCCCTGAACATCTTGGTTGAATGGAAAATCTGTTAAAAGGTGCTAAACTTAATGTGTTCATATGAGAAGCTTCTTACTGTTTTCCCTACAGTAAGAACCCTTTACCATTCTTCCTCCCCCAAAAAAAACCCTGCAGGGTGCTGTGACTTTACAATAGTTTGAATTAACTTGAGGTGTACTCACAGAGCTGTTGAGGTCTGGATCACCATGCAGAAGACTGCTCTTTAGCCCAGACAAGACTACATAAAACCCATCCTTTGACAGTTGCCTACTGCTTCCAAGAGCACTCCCTTCTTTTCCCATTAATTCATTTGCATTCAGGGCTGCTCCTGTATGCCAATTAGCTTTAATTTTTACTATACACACTGACATCAATAGCCAATGAGAACAGGGCATAGCAGGGGTTTTAGTGTGCCCATAAACTACAGAAAATTGTCCTTGGACAAACTCCTGCTTTTAGACTGGCTGACAACAATAGACGTGGTTAAGTTCAGGCTAAGAGCCATTAAACATAATTACTACCACAGGCTAAAAGTTTAATTGTGCTAAATTTTAAATCTGCATAGTCTATGCTTATTTACAAGCTGGCTGGGTCTTCCTGTTACATAAAGGGGAATAAATCTGTACTTAAAAATTGTTGCCTTTTAACTTCAAAGGGAAGTGAATAAATAGGGTTTTCTAGAAGAAGCAAAACAACCCCAAACTGAAAACTTTCTATATTTCCAGCTTCTTTTATGCCAATGGCTCCGAGCTGGTAAGGAGAGGCTAAACATCTTCTGATAGATTTTTCTAATGCGCTTCAACTTCGTGTGTGTGAATGTGTGAGAGAGCGTTGCATCTGTTACGAAGGTGTCTGGGGGACAGAATGCAGATCAGTTTGTTCTTGTGGGGTTGTTTTAAATTTAACCACAGATGGGGCTTGGGGCGGAAGGTTTTTCCTCCTGCTCCTTATCTTCTCTCCCTCCTTCCAATAACGTTAAGCTCCCCACTTCAGAAAGTTTCAGCTCAAGTAGCTTCTGGATCAGGGGATATCAGAGGTGGCAAGTTTTCCACAAGCAAACAAAAAAAGGCAAAAGACCCTGTTTGTTTTGCGTTTTCTTCCAACAGATTTAAAAATAGTCATGTTCACCGAGGCACAAGTTACAGCGTATTTTTAGAAGCATGGTGAATATATGGGTCTCTAAATCACTCCCCAAAAAGCAGATTAAAATTAGGAGGTGCTAGAGTAAGTGTGAAATGTTCCTCTGTTGGGAAAGAGAGAGTATGGAGGACTGTGAAACTTGATAGAAGAGAAAAAGATTAGCACGCTGACTCGCTGGAAGCTACGTTATGTAGACATTAGAAGGCAACATGATTTCAGCTGGACAGAGCATAAGCTTCAGATCTTATGCAAACAGTCAAAGCTGTTTAACAATTGGTTTACCCCCAAAACCCCTGAAAGGAGACAGGTGAATACGATGCCAAATACATTTTTCATGTTTCTTAAGCTAACTGTTTAAATAGTTAAGTGAACATCTGTCCAAATTTCCCCATCATTTCCATTTAGAAAAGTCTCCTATTTGAAGGCTGAAGAAAAGCACCTGCTTAACAATGCAAATGGTGCTGTCTGGGGCCCCTTTATTTTGTTTAATCTAGATTGAGCTCCACACAACTGTGATGCTAATGAATAATGGATATTTTATACTTGTGCATGTAGCAGTGCTGGGCACAGAGCAAATCTAGGATTAACCTCCCAGTTTCCCTGCCTAATGCATTTGACTCATTTTTTTGAGTTTGCTGTGACTTGGGTACTCTAAAAAACGGATGCCTGGTTTTATGGGAAATGGGAAAATCCTGGCAAAAGCTGTCAGGCTTTGCTGTGCCCAAGTGGAAAGGGGCAGCTATGCTGAGGGAGGGATGTCTGGAGTAATGGCTTGATTTGTGAGTGGGTGCTGAATGAGAGCCAGGGCGTTCCAGGGTGGAGACCTGGATGCTTTTCAGTGCCGCATTTTTCCAGTCCGGTCTGCTGGCGTTAGGCAGCCGAGGCCCGTGCCCAGCTGCCTCCCCTGCCTTGCTGCCTGTGGGGGCTGGAGCCAGAGGGGTCAGCTTGCAGGGAGAAAGGGGCTGCCTTTTGCTGGTGCAAATTATACAGCTGGGATTTCACTCTGCCTCTCGGCCTTCAGATGATGGAATCATAGGGGAAGAAATTTCGGTACTCCCTTTGCGAATTTTCTGTCCTGCACGACTGTTTCTGTTTTGGCTTGCATTGTTTTGCTCTCAGGGAAGACAGAGTGCTGTTTCTTCATAGGAAGGCCTTGGGGTTTTCCAGCCAGGCCTCATGAAAGACCACTGACCCCACTTCTAAAGAAAAATAAGGGTGGGCTTTTTTACAGCTGGAAAGCGAGCTGACTTCAGGAGCACGGCACTGTAGGAGGGTGGGAGAGTTGTATGGAGGTTTCTATAACACTGCTGGGTGTTTTAATTCACAATTACTGGCCAGTAATAATTAGTATTGATTAGCTTGGCAAATTGCAGGTTTAGAAATTGGTTATAGATTTTCCTGATGCTTCTCATCTGCGTGTTGTGGAATCAGCCAGAACCGATGGCTTGAAACAAACCGCGAGCCCAGATCTGTCTGCGGGCAGCGGCGCGTTGCGTGCACAGAGCTAATGGCCAGCAGGGATCGTACATCTTGAGGCTCATCGCCCCCAAAATACGATTTTTATCATCTTCTAGGCAAAGTAACTAACCACATGCCTATTGACCAGAGGCTGGGGTGAACCTTGGTTCTGTCAGGCCGTGGTTGGTGCGGCTGTGACGCCGCAGTGGCACCGTGCCCCTGGCACACACAGGGTCTGCAGGGACACCTCGGGCGAGGGGGCTGTGGGAAGGATGCCGCAGTCCTGCTTGAGTCCCCCGGCGGGAGCTGTAACAGCAGCAGACATCTGGGGAGACAGATAGTGAAAGCCAAGATGGAAATGGCAAAGCTTCCAGTGCTGAAGGGCTGTCCTGGAGGAGCGGGGAGCTGAAGTGGAACGGCTGAGCATGCTGTTCAGGCCGCCGTGGAAGGGCTTAGCTGGCTCCCGGGAGGGCCGGGGAGCAGGAGGAGGGGGGCACAGCCAGGGAGGAGGGCTTGCTCTCTGAGATGCCTTGTGAAATTCTGTGCACTCAATTGCAAGAGAAGTCGTGCATTTTCTTTTTAAACAGCAGGTAAGTGAGGTTCTTCCTGAGCTCTGTTACAGCTCTGCCTGCCAGGATTGGCAAAGTTTGCAGGACTTCTGTGTCCTGCTGCCAGCCTGCCCCTCCGTCAGGCTGCGGCCAAGCGCAGCAAGCCCATGTGGAGCAGGACGGGCAGCTCCCAGCACCCACCCCACTGCTGCAGAGGCAGATAGTTTTTGACTGAAATTTTGTGAGCCCCAAAATAGTGCTCTAAGTGTTTAATGCTTTTCTCCATTAGACAGCAAATTAGCCCTAGGCTCACAAACCAAATGAAGTTTCATCTCGACGATCGGAGCCTGCTCACCAGGCAGTTTTATCCCAAGTTCCCGCATGCTGGTTGGTCAGTGAAATGGAGACTGCAACTTCTATTTATTGGTGCAATACAGTATTTGATACTGCTAATTACACTTAATTAGTCCTTCCACCATTTAATTAAAATGGCTTCTAATGATTGTGCTTCTTTGGCAGGCTCTTTGGTACCACCGGGAATTGTGCTGCCTGCAGTAAACTGATCCCTGCCTTTGAGATGGTGATGAGGGCCAGAGATAATGTTTACCATTTGGACTGCTTTGCCTGTCAGCTCTGCAACCAGCGGTGAGGACACAGTTATTGTACACACAAACTAATTTATACCTTTGCCCGTGAAATAGGGGAAATGTTTGATGCACACTGCCTGTCTGGGGCTGGCAGTCTGCTGGCAGGGCTCGGGCTGCTTTGCCAGGCTGACTTGGGGGATGCGTGTAAGTACCTGTAGCCCTTTTACTGCAAATCCCCTTGGAGCTGGTGGGAGTTGGAGGGGCAAGGGGGAGGATGCAGACACAGGCTGTACAGCTGCTGCTGAATAAAACAAACTGCTCCAGCGTCCTTTCAGGATCTACCCTCTTTGCAGAAGGCAGACGATAGAGAATGGACCTCCTCTGGCAAACTGACGTTATCTCGCTTAAATCACGCTTCTGACAAGCTCAAAACTGGGGATGGAAAAGAAGAAGGATAAAGAGAAGGGACGGGAAGGAGAAAAATACTCTGGCTAAGCCCTTTCCAACACTAGGAACAAATCCCTTCAGTTGTTGTGTAATTAGTAGGGGATCTTGGTGGTATAATTTTGAGTGGGGCTTATGTGTTTCTGCTGGGTTTTGCCCAGTGGAAGATGCATATCAGGGAGTCTAATAAAGGGTCATGTACAGTGTTTTCACTTGGACTACCTGAAGCCAGCTGAATTTGGGAGGGCCATGAAAAATCTTCCCAGCACCATGTTTGTTGGTCATTGTAGGCAGAATGGAAGCCCACAGAACCAGATGTGATGCCGTGTCACCTTTTGATGCATCCATCTGTCCATCCTTGTCTAAGATAGACCTGGAGCTGCTTGCTGTCCTTACTGCTTGCTTAGTCAGGCTGTAGTGAATGCCCAGGCTCCAAGGGCTGTGCTGGGGTTCCTGTTCTGGATCTGTGGTTTTGTTTCCCAAAGATGAAACTAAGATGCCATGCCTCATCCCATGGGAAAGTATGAGAGAGATGACAAAACTTGTGGGAAGATGGAGAACCCAATTCTCTAAAAGTCAAGCTAAAAGCCTGACTTACACATGCATCGCTCACTCTAGAAAAGAGTCACGGTGGAATCTCTCATGAAGCAGCCATACACGAGTGTGAATGCAAACCCCTGCCACCTTCCCCCTGAACTCGGGAGATCCTGTCCGATTCTGCACCCTCTGACAGTGGCTCAGCCCTAGAGATGGGTTTGGTGTCAGCGGGTGGGTGCCGGAGCACGGGGGAGGCGAGCGAGGTGGCTTCACTCGCTCCCTGAAGGCGGGGGCGGTGTTCGTTCGAGGCACGGAACTCCATCAGCACTGTCGCCTGCTCGGGCGCGGTGGCAGTGCCGGGGCGGCAGTGACATCTAGTGGCTCCTGGCCTTGGGCTCTCCGCGGGAGCCACGCGGGAGCCTTCAGTGTCCCGGTCTTCTTCTGGGACTCGGGAACACAGAGCTGATCCCCTCGTTCCCCTAGACGCTCCTTCCGCACTGCTGCAATCACCGGTCGCTTCTGGGATTTGTCTCCAGACTCGGGAGTGTCGTGGGTGCTGCCAGGCTCAGCCCTCGGGATCAGCTCTTTTCAGCCTCCTGATGATTCCCAGGCAGGAGAGAGGGGTGCTCCCAAATTCCATGCCGAAACTAGGGCTGGAGCACTATAAATGTCCCATCAGGCAGAGGCAAGTCCCAGCTCTGGACTTCACAGGCAGGCATGCTAGATTGGCCTTGGAGGTCTGCGGGATGAGTATCTGTCACCAAACCCCTACTTCACCCTTCTTCTCTCACGGAAAAACCCAGTGCCACCTACTTTTCATTTTCAGTAATTACTTTTAAATTTCACTCTTTATTTCAAAGGCTCCAAAGCACCTCTCTCCCTCCCCTCCCTCTTCAATTGCCAGTGTGGTCCTGCCCTGCCCTTCAGACAGCCTCCAGGGCTGTCACTGCCTGGCAGGAGAGCACAGGTAGTCCCCCAGTTCTGGCAGAGTTGTGCTGTGATGCACAAGGGATTTGCTCACTTTGTGAGGGGCTGAGTTGTTCTGAAAGATGGGCTATGTGTAGATTCTCACTATTGGCTGAGGTCAGAGGGCTACAGATTTTTATTCTTAAATAATTCTTAAATAAGACTTACTCTGTAGCGATTTTGGCTTGAAAGGGCAGGGTGAAAGTGATCCCATAACAGACGACACTGGATGCTGCACTGAGAACAGTGAGATTAAGTAACCCTAAAGTCAAAATTGCAGAGGTGGATGCCAGTTCTAGTTCTGAATTGGAAACCTCACCTGAAACCCTTTCTTGTTCTTCAGCTCTGAAAAGATTTGACGATGAAGACCTTTCCTTAGTTCTCTTCCAGCTTACTTGCCCTTCTATAGCTGGAGTCTGTATAGAATGCTAAATCTATCACAGCAAAATCTCTAATATCATTACCAAGTGTGCAGTGTTTTCATTACTTTCATTCCCTAAAACATCAGGTTTGCAGCAAGTCCTGCATTACTACTCAGCCTACCATGCTTTAAACCCCCAAATTCTCCAGCTCTTCCTTTGGCTCCTCTAGACCCAAAATCAGGTTTAGCAAAAGACAGCTGCTGAGGATGCTGGTGGCAAGAGTAATTTTTGCATTTCTCTCCCCGGAGATTTATATGGCACTTAAGGTGAGGATGAGTAGTAAAAAGCAAGCAGCTGTGTCTGTTATTCATTGTGAGTAAACCTGCTGCTGGGGAAGGTGGTTGTAAGGAGAGGGTGTGCAGTACAGTTTTTACCATAAAAGCTGTTAATTTAAATTAGGAATAATTTTTATCTTTTTAACATACAGAAAGGTTGAATTTCAGAACTACTAGAGCATGAGCCACAGAGGGAAGAAGATGGAAGGTCTTCAGTGAAATCCTATAAAGTGTGAACCAATGCCCAGTTCTCTCTTGTACCAACTTGGCAAATTAATAAGCTTATTTGCAGGTGTCCAGTTGGAGAAAACTTGTGCCCGTGTTGGCCTTGTAAAGGAGCTCTAAAATTATCAGTCCTGTTCTTGTAGCAGAAAATACTCAGTTCTATGGAGATACTCTGCCTGAAGCTGCCTGAGTTACAAATGATGAAAGCACTTTAGACAAGGAGTAGGCAGTGCCAAAGCTCTGCCTGGGAGCAGGGGAAATGAGCATTTGAGGTCTGCTAAGTCTCCTGAGGATGGGGTCATCTCCGATTATCTTCCTTCAAAGCCCAGTGGATATCTGGCCTTGCCAGAGGCTGGTACCTACCCATTCCTCTCAGTGCAGAGCTGCCTTGAGGCACAGTGCCTGACCCAGGGTGTCTCTGCTTCAGGGACCTGAGGCTGATTTCAGACTCAGCTCTTGGGGCAGCCTGTGCTCTGGTCTGTCACTGCCCTGCCAGAGTGATGGACAAAAAACAGCCCCTGAATTGGGTGCAGAGAACATTATTTGTTATCTTAAGAAGTAAAGATTAGCTTCTGATTCCTGAGCAAGCAGGCAGGGAGGGAAAAGCTATTGGCTGCCAATTCACACCTCCCTGGTCTTATATGTGGAACTTTTCTGACCTTAATGGTCAAATAAAATTGTTAAATATCACAAGCTTCTCTGTCAACTTCAAGACAAACAGAACAATTTACATGGTATATAGAGAGCAGTGCCCTTCGCTCAATGAAGATAAAGGTTAGGAGTCCAGCCACCGAGAAATTTCTATTTATTGTTCAGCACTGTACACAAGGGGGTGAGGGAGGACTTAATAGCCAGTCCTTGCCTGGAAATTAGTGTAAATACTGCTTCACTCGAGGGAGCTGTGGAAATGTGGATACCAGCAAAAACTTCAAATAGGCTCCGTGTAATATCGCCCGCTTGATTTCCTGGCTGGAGAGCCAACATCTCCTGTCTGCAGGGACAAATCCCTTAACTGCTCCCAACCTCCTCCTTCAGCTGGCACGGGACCCCGCAGAGAGTGGGACCTGCTCCCCGAGCTGCTCCCTGTGGCCTGGAGCCAAGCATGGATGTGCCAGGGAAAGGGACAGCAAGGGGAGAAGCCCTGGCAGAACTAGAAACCAAACTCTGCTCACCAGCATCGCCTCCAGACCCAAACTGCCTCAAATTCCCCCCCCGATCTCACCTCTGTTCATACTCACACCCACTAATCCTTTTTTATCTTCCAGATTCTGCGTGGGAGACAAATTTTTCCTGAAGAACAACATGATCTTGTGTCAGATGGACTATGAGGAAGGGCAGCTGAACGGGAGCTTCGAGTCCCAGGTTCAATAACAGCCCCTGCTTCGCTGGAGCACTGTGGGATGGGCGCTCGGCCGCTCAAGCAGCGAGGGCGTCTGTCAGCTTGCCTGCAATATTTTTTTAATTCTTGGTCCAGAGAGGACTATATACATTGTAGTACTTTTCCCCCCCAACACAAAGCAGTTACAATTTTAGATGTACAGTTGTGCCTGCTTAGCTGAGCACTGCATTGCCTGTATGTTTGTGAGTTTTTGGGGTCTGGGGGAGGGCTCTGTACAGTCTGTTTTCTGTATATAAACTGGAACATTTATTTTATGAAAAATGTAATGCAATTTTATTACTGGTGTGAATTAAAAATTATGAATGTTTCCTGGTCATCTTTGCTGTGGTTTCTTCCCCGTGAGGCAAAAGCCTGTATTTCCCGTGCTTTATGCTGAGCAGACTATTGGAAACGTGCACATAGATCCCTGGAAACTGCATGGATCACAGCAGAGGCAGGTTCTCTCATAATACCAGGGGGAAATGCTGCTGCAGGGTTGTGGAGACATCCATCCAACCACCTGCTTCCCTGTACAATGGGAGGGAAGGAGCTGGGGGCAGGTGATGGCTGGGAACTGTCAGCATCGCTGAGGCTGCCGTGCCGTGCTGAGCTGCTGGCTGAGAGGCTCCTTGTGGATTCAGACAGAGCACTTCCACGGAATTCCTGCTGGCTGGCTGATACGGTGTCTCTGGTGTGGGCTGCGAGGAACAGGCTCCCTTCAGCCCTGCCAACAGGTGCCTGGGCATTGATCAGGATATTAATTTCAAGGCTTTGCTAGGCAGTGGGATTTTCCCGTGGGACATCACTTGTCCAGGTCAGAGCTGCTGCGAGAGCTGATGTCAGGGTTGGGACGTGACCGGGCGCTGATGCAGCAGATCCCTGCTCCCAGCCCGTTTTGCTTACTCTGTGCCAGGTGCTTTGACCTCCCACGCAATAAAAGCGATCAGATTTGAAGCATCTCCCGGAGAAAAAATTCTGAACTGTGTTCCTGCTGCGATGCTTTGTGCAATGATTTTCAAGGTTATGCAATTCATGTGCAACCCACTGGACTGTATCAAACACATTTCTTTGTATAGTGAGTGTCACTTTAATATAGTGCACCAGTAGCTGTAAAGGATGGCTGCAATTCTATTTATTTTGTCTTCTTGCTTTTTCTTAGATTTACCCCCCTTTCCTTTAATAAATAGACACCGAGTACTTTTTTTCTGATGTGACTTAATTGGTTGCTGGTCCTGGGTCGCTTGTGTGTGCTCTCTGAATTGCAAATGCCAGATGCAGTGCAGCTTGGTGCTGCTCTGCCTGTTGCATGAAATGCTTTTATGTACACCGGTGCTGAATAATGGCTAAGCAGAAGCAAAGCACCACCAGACACTGAGCCTGCTTCAAAATACTGCTTGTCATCTAGAGCCGCCTCAGATGTGTGGATTGACTGAGTGATTTTCCTTCACAAACAGATGTTTTGGGTTGGGAGACCCAGTATAAAATGTGTGGCCTCATCCCTTTTTATTCCCATAAACATGGAATAGCAATATAAGAGCCACTTATAGCTGCCTATGGATATGTGGTGTTTAAACTGCTGTTCAGTTTTAGTGCTTCTTGGGGTGGGGGGAGGTTATCTTTTGAGAAACTGTAGAGTTGATGCTCTTTCTGTAGGGGCTATCGGAGGCAGCCACCCTGGGGCTGTGGAAGGAGCAGCTTGTTGCCCAAATATTTCCATTCCTTGCTTTGAAATGGGCTGCCAGACAGCCACTGCCCCTGCCTGTGCTCTGGATTCGATGGCTCCTTGCCTGCCTGCCCATGGGATTTGCTGCAATCCAGCACACAATGGCAGTGCAAGCCTGCTGTCCTGTGGTGAGGAAGGGAGCAGTAAAACCAAACCAAAACCACTCACCAAACAAGCTGTTGAGCTGTTCAGTTTCAGCTCAGATTCTTAAGGAGGGTTTTGGCACCAGTTTAAAAATTGAGTCCTTCAGAGAAAGGTACCTGCGTTACACCATGGGCCATGACTCAGGTGGGAGGAAAGCCTGGGGCAGGACACAACTTCTCAGTGCTGAATGGGATGTGGCAAATGTCCAATGGTCCTGTATTAAAAAAAAAAAAAATACAAGGGAGAAATTGTGCAGCATCTGTATTCCTCTTTTCTGTGTCTACACAGCAGACAAGGCCTACCTGCCACAGCCTGAGGTCCAAAGAGCGTTGGAGGTGGGATACCTTTGAAAATAAAAATCCCAGGAGGACAATGAAATCATGAATTCTTGTCTGAATGCTGCAAATTTGCTTAATAGAAACAAGTGCTGGAGTGCAGACCTGCTGTTGAATAATCGCTTCCACTCTACGGAGCAGAGCACGGAAGCCTTTTGATGGTGTTATAGTCATCACTTGGCATAAATATTCATTCAAGGAATCAGAGCAGAGTAAATGGCATTTTAGCCGCTAATCATTTAGTATTAGCAGATAGCCTTTTTACTGCTAAAGATAACCACTGCCTAATCAGTTTAGTGACCACTGGCATATAGTATGACATTTAAGCCTGTGCCTCAGTCCCCGCATTGAGGACACGGCTGCCGGTGACCCCTCTGCCCAAGCCTCCATCGTTCCCAATGTCAGCCCCAGCTGCCAACTGCACTCAACTGGCTTTAACTTCTGCATTATCTGCCATTTGCCTCCTTATCTTAGATCAAAGAGGAATTTTAAGTTCATACGACAAATGTTAAAATCTAGGATCTTCTGTCTCTTTCTCTTTTTGTGGTTGGGGCTAATGGCTGATCACAGCACAGTCTGATTTTGAGATTAAAAAACAAGCCAGTGTTTAAAGGCAATCAAAATCTTAGGCTTCGTCTCCATTCATCTTTAATGCTGGTGTAATTGCTGCACAGATTCTGGCTCTTCCTGCAGACTTAATTTATTTTATTTTTGGAGCATGCCCCTGTCTGTCAGAGGGATGTTATACTTCCCTGGGCAGCATTAGCGCTATTGAGCACCGCGCCACCGGCAATCCAGCTCACCCCATTTCATATCTTGCCAAACATGTTAATCTAATATTAACAGCGGTTTGTTACCTCGTTGTTAGCTTAATTTACTTTACAAGAAATGCTATATTTGCATTTCATCCCTCTGTCATTGGCTTGTGAACCGCGCTTCCCAAGGCCAAGAAGGGATGGTCCGCGCCGCTCGGCGCCAGTCCCTCAGCGCGGCACTGCCGCACGGGGGAGGGGGCCCTCACCCCCACCAGGCATCTTCCCTAATTGGCCAGGGGGGATGTGGGGACTTGGGAGGAGGATTTCGAAAGCCACAGAGCAGGTCCTGGAAATGCAATATTGAGAGCAGCACAAATGCTGCTGCTGCTCTTCCAGTAATAGAGCCGAGTCGTAGACAGCAGCTTTCCCTGGCGGCAAACATGTACAGTAAATGTCTCTAGTATGGAAATCAGCAGACGTATGGGCACAGGGGCAGACGTCTGCAACACCAGCAGGTTCCTCAGGCTTTCAGTGAGTGCTCCCACGCCAGCCCCTGCCACATGCCAGGGGCTCACCCAGGTCTGTCTGTCCATCAGCACAGTGAGGGCCCTGCACCTCACTTCCAAATTGCTGGGGTGGGGGAGCCATGAGCAAAGTCCTCCAAGCAATCACTCAAAAGCCACTTGCCCAAGTGATCCAGCAGCCCCATGGAGCTGTGCCAGCTGCTGTGCATGAAGGGCGGTGGGATGGAGCTGGGGATGACCCATGGTGGCTGTGGGTGGCATCAACGATCCAGGACCTGGGGCTGTCCCTGCTAGGTCAGGAAGTGTGGAGTTGTTGGAGGAGGAAATGGCTTTCCAGTGATAGCTTGTGACTTAATTCTTCATTAGCTTGCTCTGTGTCCCGCTGCTAAACCCTGTCCTTGTTTATGG
This sequence comes from Oreocharis arfaki, assembly GCA_013398015.1. Taxonomy (NCBI): domain Eukaryota; kingdom Metazoa; phylum Chordata; class Aves; order Passeriformes; family Paramythiidae; genus Oreocharis; species Oreocharis arfaki. The sequence continues at coordinate 46,791 of VZRR01004731.1, read as the reverse complement.
GGCCTTGGCTTCCCACCTGCTCCAGCAGCTGCTGCCTTCCTCTGCTTACAGGAAGGGAATGACCCCTCTGGGTTTAATAGCAAAATGCTGAATGATGCCAAGGGTGACTCTCTCCAGGCTGAGACATCTGGCAGGGCAGTTTTGTGGTGCTGAAGGCTTTTAGTGAAGGTCTGAGAGAAAGCAGATCTGGAAGGACCAAACCCAGAGAAACAGCAGGAGACGGAGAGGTGGAATGAAGTAGGGGATCAGCTGCAGACCAAAGTACCAAATATTGGTAGATTATTTTGAGCAACTGGAGGGCAGGTGCCCAAAACAGAGATCAGTTTTGCCACAAAAGCACAATGAAGCCCCTCATAAGTGATGTAAACAGTGGAGGTGTAAATATAAATGCACAGCCAGGCTCCATGAACCTGAAGTTGCAGGAGCTCCCTGGAAGGAATGTTTCACTACTAACTTAAATTATTTGAGGAGAGGAAGAAGGTGCTGCCTGCTGTCTGCCTGAGGGGGAGCAGAGGGGCCAGCTGCCTGTTTTAGTCCTTGATAATAACACTGCTGGAAAGAAATGTTGCTAATGCAACCTCAGCTTTTATGGGTGATTTTACTTAGAAAATTACCTTGAGAATAGCTTTGTTATTATTGAATAGAATCAGGTATTTGCTTAAAGGTCTTGACATCCCTGCAGAAACTGTAGAAAATTGTGATTTTATTTAATGAAAATATTGTTGTTCAAAACCTGTTTCACTCTGAGGCTTACCCTGCAGGCCCGTGTGCATCCCAGCAGTGGAAAAGCATCGATTTCCTCTGGTCTGCCTCCCCCCCTGCAGCTCACCTGGGGTTTTTTCACCCTCAAAAGGCTTCCCTATGCACTTTGCCATCCATGTCTCTCCCAGAGGAGTTACATGCAGCCTGTTGGTGGTGAGAGTGGTCATCAATGCTGCTCAGAAATGGATTGCCACCCTCCAAGGAAAAACCCTGGGTGACATCCACCCTGGAAGCTGCTGGATCGCTCTTCTCCCCTTGACTTTGGGTCCCATCAGAGTGGTGATTCCTCAAGCCGTGGCCTCCAGTTGGTGGCTCAAGGGCAATGGACGTCCAAAACCCTGCCCAAGGTGTCCCTGTCCCCATCCTCCAGCAGCAGCTATAGAAAGGGCCCCAGTCTCTAGGAATGGCTTTTCAATAAGTCTGTTATTTAACCTAAATAATCCCTTCAATGTCCAGGACTTGGGTTCAGAAGGAGGGATTCTGTTTGCAGTTTGCTTTTCTGAGAAGAGTGTATCTTTGCCATAATTAATTTTTTTTAAATTATTATTTCTTAAATTCTTGCTGAACAGAGCCCAGAGATGCAGTGAAGCGTCTTGTCTTGGCAGCACACATGGTGCAGTCACAGCAGCCCTGGGGGGCTGAGGCAGTGACCTCTGCCAGAAGAGGAGGAGGAGGAAAGGTGCCCCAGTCTCAACTGGAAGGCAAAAGTTCAGGACACAACATCCTCCAGAGCAGGATGCCTTGCCTTTGCACCCCAGAGGAAGCTCTAGGAAATGCCATCCTTTGGCAAGGTACAAACATCAACACTGTGGCTCGGCCGTGGCCACAGTGACAGCCCAGGGGCTGCTCTTGGCTGCCCTGAGCCGGGTCCCCTCACCCCACTAGGGAGCAGCAGCCTCATAAATAATTCCTCAGTGTAATGGCAGTGTTGTAAAACATGAATATGTAGTGCATGCATAATAGTTGTTTATTCATACTTAAATGTCAGCTGATGAAAACATATTTGAAAGGCTCCATTCCCGGGGAAGCACAGGCAGCTGGAGGAGAGGGGATGCAAAGTCACGCTGTTTCTCACCACACTGAAACCCAGGGCAGCAGTGATGGACCCCTGCACTCTCCAGCTGAAATATACTCCTGCTCCCTGGGTGCCAGACCTGGGGGAGTCAGCGCTGTCACTCTCTTAAACACATCCATCTCCCAGCAATGGAGGGTTTCACATCTGTGCCAGAGCTGAATTTGGCTAAAACTCTGCCAGTTTAGGCACTCCCAACACGGGTGATGGGGTGGCCAACACTTTGCAGGACAAGGATGCTGTGGATGCAGGGATGTGACCGAGGGTGCAGGCAGGCGGTCCCCCCTCATCCTGCCTGTCTCCAGCCCACTCCCGCTCTCTAGCATGAGGGAGTGCTAGAAAGACTTGGGAAGCAGGGAAAAAAATTAAAAAGAGAGAGAAACAAATTATCAGTAAAGTAAAGAAACACAAACTTATGAAGGACAATTTTTTTTGCTGTCAATACACACAAAGAGACAAAAATTGGAAGCTTTTGAGGAAAAGAAATGCGTCTGAACTTCTGAGCGAGCGAGAAAGTACTGAAAAGCCCTGCCATGCCGAGCTCCTCTGAGGTAACTTCTGTGCTTGGAAAGAATATTTCAGAAGACATTTTATTCTTTAGAAGATGCCAAAAATGCAAGACTTGGCACTTTAACAAAACAGAAAAAGGAAAACACATAATCTTCTTAACTAGTAAGTCTTTGAGCCCAGGATCACATTGTTGCCATATAATAAAAAGGGATGTTATGCAGTAAATTGGGCAGTTAAGAATTCTGTGCATACTCAAAATCATGACATTTCAAGGACAATAAAGTTGGCTGGCTCGTGGCCATTGGCCATACGAACAGAAAACAAAAAAATGGATTGTCAGCTGGTTATTCATACCGCATTACAAAACAAGTCTCCCAACAGGCAAACTCTCTTTATTGCTTGTGTTTTTGCTCCAGAAATATATTTTTTAATTAAAGAAAAAAAAAAAAGAGTTCTCACAGCATTCATCTTACAAATGTTAACCCCTTAAAAGGCAATTCTGACATGCTTTGCCGCTGGCTTTTCCACTTTATAAATGTTCTACAGACAGGGAGAAAATCAGAAGGAAAAATTTATTTCTCACATGGCATAAGTGTCTGTTTCTTTATGGGAGGAAAAAAAAAAAGAATCAAGGCATTCGAGGCAGCTTCTATGCTATTAATCATGTGGGATGCAATTAATCATGTGGGATTAATCTGTTTTGATTTTTGGGGCATCTGACTTGAGATCATCCCCGGAGAGTTGTTTTCCAGGGAAAACATATAGAGTCTGTGGGCATGTGCCAGGTGATGTCCCCAGACCTGCAGCCAGGGCTGGGGATGGTCCCAGTTTAGTCTGTTTCTTTATGGGAGGGCTGGTGGCACGGAGGTGCCGGTGGCACGGAGGTGCTGGCTCAGGGAAGGGCCCCCGCCGTGGGCAGGGCGTTGTTTTGGCTGTGGCTGTGTAACTTTACCACGTACATCACTTCACCATCACCTGCGGGGCCACGCAGGCTCCCCGAGGGCTGTGCTGTTACTGCAGCCTGTGCTTGTGCACAAACAATGATTCCTGTCTCCTCCATGGCTGCATCCATGGAGGAGCAGCAGCCCCGCTGCTCCTCCCGTGCTTCCTGCAGGCCCTGCTTCTCTAAGTTCAGCCAGGGAATGCTGAACTCTGAGGCACATCCTGCAAGCTCCTGACACACTGCTGCTGCTGTGTCCCTGCTCTGTCTCTTTAATTGTCCCGGGGGTTGTGCTGGGACAGCTGCAGGTGGTTTGCAGCGAGATGATCAGGAATACACCTTCTGCAGGTGCTGAGGGAGCTGGCTTGGGGTGAGATGCTGGCAGTAGCTGCTTGGAACAGGTATGGCAGTGGGCTTTTCTGGGCTTTTGTTTGGGCTGGAGAAAGTGCAGGCTGTGTCTGCACATTCTGGGGAACGGGGTGGGCCTGGTGAGGAGGGAAGCGATGGACATGTGGTTTGTGCTGGTGCTGTGTTGTTCTGACCTCTTGCTAAGAGCTGCGATAGTGTGTAAGGAAAGGAGCGTCAAATCACTGGTTAAGTCAAATCCCCTTGGCTGAAGGGCAGGTCTTTGCTGTGGGAGAGAATGGTGCCCCTGTTGGTCACAAAGCTCCCACAAAATTGACCCCCTCCTGCTGGGCTATGGGAGAGACACGGAGTCAGGCTGTTGAGAGTTTTTCCCCTCCGTCATTTAAGTAAATCTGTCCTGACCACAACTTAGGGCAGAGGCTTGGTCAAGAAAACTTCTGTAAATGTTTTTTGGGAAGTGCTGGTTGTTTGTAGAAATGGCACTGGGCTAGATCCTGAACTGATACAAATAAATTTGTTGCCTATCAAGCCACTGTATTTCTCTCATCCTCTGAGTCCTGGGTCACCTCCCTGCTCTTCCACAGTAGCTCCTGCTTTCTGTGCCACCAGTTTCCACAAAATAGCCTTGCTTCTCCCTGTCCTCCCAAGTTCTTGAGCATCTTTATTTGCAGCGTGATTTACCCAACCTTCATTTCATATTTTAATGCACTTTTGTCTCTCCCCTGGCTCTGCCTATATGTGTTGTTTCCCGTATTTACCTTGTTTTGATTGTACATTCTGTGGGACAAAGCACAATGATGCCATTTTGTGGCTAATTAAATCCTCCTGGTTGTGGTCCAGCCCGTGGGACAACTCATGCAGGAGGGTATAAACTGCCTGGATTTGCATGCAGAGCCTGTCATCTGCTGTGAATCATTTTGGGATGCTTTTGCATGAGCGAAGCTGTTTAAAAATAAATTGTATTGTATTAGACTAATGGAAGATAATAAATTCGGCTGGTCTTTTAGCTTAAAATTCATCAATGTCTGGAGCTGGAAGGGGGGAAAGAGCTGGAGGACATCGAGCCATCCAGCAATTAATGGCCAGGAGCTCGGCTCTTGCCAGGCTGCCGTGATGCCCAGCAGTGTCACACTGCTCTGGCAGCTTGAGGATAGCACAAGCACTAAAACCCTCTTTAAAAGGCAAAAACTAAAAAAAAAAAATTAAGAAAAAAACCACCTTTCTTCTTTTAAACATCAATTAACATGATATCCTTTCATCAAAGTCTGCTCCAAGTGGTGTTGCGCAAAGGGATTATTCCAAGATCAAAACCCTTTGAATTATTGAAGCCTTTCAACCCTGATGGCATTTGATGTTCCCATGCTACAACAGGGAGAGCCCTTTTTGGTTTTGGGGTGTAATTTCCCCAAGATCAGGACGTGTCAGCTCTGCTCTGGTTTTGGCCAGCAGGGTGGGAGAGGGGTTGCAGCCCAAGGCTTGTGCAGATCGTCACTGGGCAGTTCTGGGGAGGGCAGCACACAGAGTGCACGCCCTGTCTCTGTGCTGCCTCTCTGGAGTGTGACAGGGCTCCCGGGACAGTGTCCCTCGCAGGGGGTGCTCCGTAGCCCCATCCTGGCTGTGCGGGTACTGCTGGGAATGGGCTTGCCGTGGGGACAGTTCGCATCCCCAAAAAGTGAACAGGCTGCAAAGTCTGCTTTGTGGTTATTTCCGTGCATCACCGCCTGCTCCGAGCACCGGTGCCCCGCTCCCCCATCCCCTCATGTCCGTGTCTCCCAGCATATGCTCTCTGTGCTTCCCTGCTATTCCACTGCTGCAGACAGACTGCGGCACCAGGTGGCTCCGGCACTGCTCCAGGACAGCATCCCCGTGGTGTGACAGCCCCCTGATGCCAAGCCTCAGCTGTGGCAGAGGGGCCTCTCTCCCACTAAGATCCAGCAGATTTTCCCCTCATTTTCCCTGTGTAGATGATGCCTTCTCGTCCCAGTGCCGTTGGAGATTTGGGGTGATTCTGGTGACATTGCAGAACGAGGCCTGACTGAAGGCTGATGTAGGAGGAGAGGTGAGAGCAAGCACGTGGAAGGAAAGCAGCTTATTAGTAGAGCAAATAACTCACAGTGCATAATTCCTCAACAAGCACAACTCCTATTTTTGAATACCTGCAAAGGGGCTGTGCTCTTCCTGGCACTGTTGGTACTCAGAATTAATGGAGTTTGCTTTTCTTCCCCTTTGGTTTGGGATGCGTGGGTGTGTTCTGTCTGTGCTCAGGCTGTGCTAGCCAGCTGCAGTGGCTCACAACAATTGCCGCTCTGGTACCCTGCCAGAGTACCCCAGCACTCTCCCTCTGCACAGCCAGGACAATGGTCCTACAAACATCCTAATTCCATGAAAATGCTGCAAAAGCATAGACTTGTGTGGACAGGATTAATACTCACCTAACACAAAAAGCTCTGTAGGCAAAGCTTGCTCACTAATGGAAGATGAAGCCCCTCTAAGCAGGGCTGCTCATGTTTAAACTCATGTGAGTGAGTTTGAGAGAGTGCCCTGGATGCATTTTCCCAGTAATTTTTATTTTCTTATGTCTGACCCAATACAACTGTTAGTTCTCTTTCACATTTCCAGTGGTGCTCCACTGAGGAAGCCAAGAGTGTAATTTATGGAAGAAAAAGGTGCAGCAAATAGATGCTTTGGCCTCTATAAAGTACTCCTGCCACTTAAGAAGCCACTTGATGAATGGAACCTTTGGTTGATGTCATTTGCTGGCTTTGTGAGCAGCTTCTCTCTGAGCCTTGCTTTGAGGAAAAGCATGTTTTAAAAAGTGCGTGTATGATCTGGACTCTGCTGTCACAAGTGGTGAGGCTCAGGGCCCTGGAAACTCAACTTCCTTATTGCTGGTAACAGGATCAAGCAGCACTGTGGCAACTTTCCTCCCTCACCCCTCAAAAACATTGCATTTACAGAAAAAGGCTGTGAGAAAGTTGCAGGTACAAACACACTGTGCTTTGAGCTGTTGTCGTCTTTCCTTGCACACAGGTCACTGGCAGGGCTGATCTGGTCAAAGTTAACCCTGCCTATCAATGCCCACCCTGCCCCAAATCAGGGTCTATGGGAGCCTAAACCTCTGGCTGCAACAAGATTCTCAAGGGGGTAACTTGGCAGGGGCTTTTTCGGCAGCAAGGTGTGATGGGCAGCACCTGCTTGGATGTGTAGGGAGGGAAACTGCAGGACAACCCCAGGAAAATCAAATAAGCTCAGGTTTTATCCCCGTTAGCAACAGCTCAAACCAGTACCCCTTTCCCATGGCTGGAGATGGTCTGACACAGGAGGAGGCTCCAGGGCTGCCTGTCTGCTGCAGCTGTGAGAGGTGAAATTCGGGATTCAGGGTGTTGTCCCTCAGCATCCTGCTCCAAGCCTGCCTCCTCTCACATTGTCAGCTCTGCCCTGGCTTTGCAGGCATTTCTTGCAGAGTCACTCCTGGTGACTGCTCTGTTGTAGACCACCTCCAGCAGCGGGGCTGCTCCTCCCCGGTGCCACGGGAGCATTCCCAGTGCGTGTGTGGGGCACAGGAGCCACGGCTGGGGCTGTGCAGCAGGTAAATCTCTACCTGCAGCAGGATCGCTGCCCTGGTAAATCACGTTGCTCAGGAAGGAGTTCACTAGATCAACTTTCTAGTCAGCCCAGGTCGTCTCTTTTTTATTATCCAACTAACTGTACATGTTAATGAGAAATTTTCTTTTACATAAAACCGAGCAGATTTTTTTTTCTCTGCCTGGAGTAACATAAATAGACCTTTTCATGTATAGCTTCAGTGTCCTGGGACTGATTTGTGGATATATATTGCTGCTTAGAAAGGCTGTAATTTACAAGTGATTGTTTGGAGGACTTCAAATTACCACCAATCATATATATGGATATATAAACAAAAATTGAAGCTTCTTGGGACATTCTACATAAACAATTTTCTTGGGAAGAAAAAGGATTCTCAATAAAAATAATAATAATAAAGCCCAGGTTTTTTTTATATCTATGCCACTACATAAAGTAGGGGTAGATTACTTCAGTCCTTCATTTATATTTCAGCATTTCTGGACCATTTCCTCTAACACTTTTTTTTTTCTTCCATCATATATAAATAAAATCCTCCTACGTTCCATTCCTGATGGGTTTTGGGGTGTGGAGGTAGCAGAAACCCTGCTGCCCAGCCCTGCCTGCCTGTGCTGTCTCTAAGAAGAATAGGGATGGGAAGGACTAGCTCCAGCTACCTTAATGAAATTTCACTTCAGATTCTAAGTCCCTCTCACAGAAAAGTACATACGTGCACAAAGAGAAATACTTCTGGAAGCTGCTCATGATTTTTATGGTGCTGCTGCTGGGAGCTGCTGACAGCGTCTGCTCTCAGCAGTCAGGCTCTCTGTTAAAGCCAGATACCCTAAAGTCCCTATTTTACTTGGGAAGATATTTCTATGAGTTTTTTGTTTGCTTTCCTGGTCTAAGACGGAAAAAAAACCCCTGAAAAACAGGGTCAGCAGGAGCAGCCAAAGGCACAGCTGAAAGAGGAGCCCTGCAGCAGCACCACTGAGCACCCAGGGCTGTGCATCTGCCCACAACACTTGTGCAGCCTCCAGTGCCTGTGCTTTGGGGGCAGCTGTAAGGAAGTGTCATATTGTAAGGTAAAGGGGCCTTTCAAGCCTTTAGTTTGTCAAGTTGCTATTTATTTTAATTTTTTTTAAAGTCTTGTGAACTGTGAGGCATTTACAACCTGTGTTCCATAGTTTTGTGATTTTTTTTCTAAGTTCTAAACAGGTTGATGCAAGTTTAGATGACTTTGTGACCTGAAAGTAGATCATTTAGTGGTAGTTAATGCTCCTTGCCCATCAGAAACCAGGTCATTTTTAGTCCCTTAATTAAAGCTAACAACACAATCTGCCCTCAGCTGCCAGCGTGCATTTCCTATGGAATGTAAAGGTTTAAAAATGAGCACAACTTGGGTAGAGGAAAAGGGATCTCGATGTGCAAAGAACACGCTTTTAATTGAGATTAGTTGATCCATATTCCATCAGCAAATCCCATCCCACGGACACTGCTCCTGCGGAGGCAGGCAGGATTTATCAGCCCCGGTGCTCGCAGGCTCCCTTGCGCCGCTGCTCTCCCAGTGAGCCGCGAGGAGCGGGGCGGGACAGGCCGCTGTATATCACCCATCTCCTGCTCACCAAATGATGATTCAGGTTCACACCGAGATCTATAAAAGTCAGTGGTTTATGGCTGTCTTGTATTTCTGTATTAACCACCTCATTATCATCCCAAATGGAGTATAAATCTGAGGGTATCCAGTTGCTCAAGCCCGCGTGCTTGTGCTCCCCCGCCCCCTGCCATATAAATCTCGGCTCCGGGTGACGGGAGGGACCCTGCGGCTTCCCAGCTCCAGAGCAGTGGTGTTTATAAAGGACCAGCTTCCTGTCCTTGGGGCAGGCCCGGCAGTGCTCCGTGTTCTCCTGCCCGTGTGTCTGTGCTGCTGCCGGGGGGCAGTGGCGCTGATGTGTCCCGGGAAGGCCGTGGACACGAAGCTGTGCCTGCTGCCAGGCCGCGCGTCCCACCCCTGTGCGTTCAGGACACTCGTGGTCCCTTGGAGAGCGGCCTGTCTTTGGGGTCTGGGGCTCTTCGTGTGCTGGCTCTGTTCAGCCCTGGGGTGCCTGATACGAAGCCAGTTGCCAAGTGGCTGGGAACCATTCGGGGAGAGCCCCACGTGCCCTGCTTTGGGCACTTGGTGCCTTGGTGATGTGTTAGGAAAAGCCCCAAATAAACAGTGAGGCTGGACCAGGCTGGGTCAGATCATGCCGCAAGAAGCCGTGGCTAGCAACAGGATGCACCTTGAGGTGTGTGGGGGATTCCCTGCTCTGGAAAGCCCTGAGGATGTCCTGTGCAACCCCTCCAATGCACTGAAATGAGATTTGATGCCACGTCCGCAGCTCGCCGCATGTCAGAGTCAGGAATAAGTGCAGGATTAGGCGAGTGGTCTTTTGGTCATGATTTCTCATCCCTGAGAACACGTGCCGTTAGCAGGAGACAACTTCTCCTGTAGTTCAGGGCTACCCATTTGTGCTTCTAATTGTTGATGAACAATGCTATTCTTAGCAATGAAGTGTAACTTCCCTAAAATAAACTGGGGGGAAAAAAGTGCAACCTTTGGCCCAAGATCTCCCAAAGGCAGCAGCTCTGTTGCCCTCAGCAGGGTGTGTATCAGCAGGGACACGTGTTGCTTTTCTCAGAGAGCTTTTCTTTTTTGTTTGTCTCATTCATTTTGTGAGAGGAGACCAAATGAATTATGGGGAAGGCAAAATAATTTTAAAATTATGATTATTTTCTGTTTCTGCATAATACAAAGCACTTCTGGAGCAGGTGCCTCCTCAAACCTGTTCATCATTACTGGCTATTTTTGCTGCAAGTTCCCGTCCGGTGCAAAGTGATGAGTTCCCCAGAATTTGATAAATTACACCCCTCCCTTGGAAATTATTCTCCTTCAATCTTCCACCACCTCTGGTCTTGACACATGTGCTAGAGAGGGCGACAAGCTTTTAAACCTCATTTAATGCTCGTACCCAAGAGTTGCAGAGTTTTCTGGGTTTCTCAGAGGTCGTGCTTACTTCTCATACTCTGCATGAATGCTTTTCAAAAATTATTATTATTCTTTTAATCACAATGCTGCTGCTCCTGAGCTGATTCAGGCACCCGGGTCATGTGTATTCTGAAGCAAAGCTTTGGAGGAGGGAAGGAATATGAGGAACAGATACATTAGGGGACACACTGAAGAGCCTGTTTGATGCAATGCTCAGTGTTGAGACTGCCATGTGTGGCTTTTGTTCTTCTCTTCCTACTCCTTCTCCTTTGCCATGAGCTGCTAGAGTCCCCTCATTGCCTCCCCTCTGGCACCAGGCTCCCCTCCCTCTGCTCTTTGTTGTTAGCCACTGAAATATCATGTAGCTGCACAAAGTGGTTTGTTCTGTGCCTCTTATTTCCCTCTTTTGGGTCTCTTCTCCTCACAGAAACAACCGGTTCTCGTTTGGCATGTCCTGGGCTGTCTGCTCCAGGCAGGTTTTCCCTCATTAACCTCTGAAGATACATTGGTAAAATGTCAGTGTCATACTCCATCATGCAGTGAGAACTATTAAGTGCACATTGTTATTCCTGGATTCAGACTTACACTGCCTCTTTGCCTCCCTGTGAGGCTCATGTAAAGATTAAATACGATGTTATGGATGATGGTTAGAGTGGGCAATCTTCCTTCCCCTCCTGCTCCTTTTTTTTATTTATGTCCCCCCCCCACTCTAGTTGATCTTTCCCACATCCTCATTGCACCAAGCAAAAGCAACTGGGACTGGCAGCACAGTCTTTTGTGGTGTTTTTGGGATGTGATGGGGGAAGCAGCTGCCAGCTGCTGGGGAAGGACAAGATAGTCCTGGTTTCGAGCCTCCTGAAGATCCCCAACACACAAAACCTCTTCCTTCTCTTTCTGCAGAACACGACTTTTAATTTGGATTTTTTTGGCAGCAGAAGAGAACTGTATCTTCTGCACCACTGCATAGCCTTTCCAGAATACCTTTAGAACCCTGACAAAACATTCATCTTGGGAAGCCTACAGGCTCTCCAGCAAGGAACCTCAGTCACCAGCAAACAGGAGTGTGAACTGGAGCACCTCCTTGTGTGCACACTCCTCATGCACGCAGGTGTTAAGAGGCAGGTTCCCTAGAAACACACAGGGTATTGCAGCCTTGCTGCTGATGGAATCAGCTGGCTGCTGGCCCCTGACCAAAATGTGGAGGTACTGGTTTGCTCAGTGGGAGGGAGAATTCGTGCTCATGAGTACAATCTTCTCTTTTAAGCCCCAGTCCAGCTGCTCTAACGTAATTTTGGGCTCCTGAGGCAAGTCAGCACCAGGAGAGGGTGAGAAGAAAGGAGTTTAATCAGAAAGAAAGAAATTTCCCCAAACCTTTATTCATTTTTGGGTATACATTTGCTAGAGTGTCCCCATGAGCACACTCAGCATTGCTCTGGTCACTGCAGACTCCTCCAGGCAAAGACGATTTACCCTGACTTTGGAGCTGCCACGAATGAAAGGCACTTAACAAATGCTTCTGAAAGAAGAAAACCTCTGTACTCCTCTCCTCGTCATTCACTTTCAAATTGATAAGTTAAATACTGTACTCCAGCATAAACATTTCTCAGGGACAGAGTATAAACATTTCTAGTGGAGTGCACTTAATACAATTTTGTTTGCCAAGTGGCGCTGCCTCCTCCCAAGCTATGTCTATGAGAGGGTTTTATTTAAATGGAGATATAAATTAATTGCACTCAGCACAGCCTCTCATCCCAGCTCTCTCCTGCATCCATACCCTTGGACTCTGTGAAGGAAAGGGCAGGTGTGCAGCTGAAACACTGGCAGGACACCACTGCAGCCCTTCCCCTGCCTGCTGCCTTCCCGGTCTCCCTTGATTTTTTTTTCCATTGGAAGACGTGTGACTGGATCTGCTTTAGTCAGATGGATGCAGATGAAATTCCATGAAAGATCTCCTTCCCAAGGCAGGGGTTAATGCAATGTTTTGCGACCTGCCTCTACAGTGATGGGCGACACCAACTCTCAGGCAGCTGGATTAGATTAATATATGTCAGATATTTTAAGGTTTCACTCAGGAGAAAGCCTAATTTTAGACTTTGATTGAATGCCCGTCTTGGTAATAGCGTGGACAATTTCCTTTCAAAACTGGCAAAATTTAAGTTTGGATGAGGTCTTAAACTGGACCCAGTTATTAACAAACCTGAGCTTTCTGACATCTGTCTGTCCCTTCTCTACCTGAATTCCCATTTAGGTACAAATTATACAGAAACTGCTCAAACCTGACTTTTCTCCAATCTCTACTCATGTGCATTGTTCACCCCTGAAAGACTTTGGAGGAAAGTAACAAAAAGTACCGCCCTTGTGAATGGAAATCAGTTTTGCCATCTAGACTACAATTTCCATGTTTTGCAAGGAAAACCACAGCAGGTACCAGAGGCAGGTGGTGTGAGTGCTGTGGAACCTCTCTGCCTCCATTCAGAGGAAGGTGGGTGGTCACAGACTCATAGGATCATAGAATAGGGGACCTCAAGGACAATCTGGTCCAACCTTTCATGGCAAAAGCATGACCTGGAAAAAACAGCCAGCTGAATCTTAGAAGTGTCCAGGGTTGCAGAATCTGCCATTTTGCTGTGGAGATTATTCCAAAGGCTGATTGTTCTCATTGTGAAAAAATTTCCTCTTGTGTCTAACTGGAATATCTCCAGGAGTAACTCATAGCCATTACCCCTCGTCTTTTCCATGTGAAAAAGGGAGTTTCCATCTTCTCTGCAGTCAGGAGCTTATGAACTGTTTTAGGGGTTGTTTCCTTCCCTGTGAGATGCCAGAACTGCTATGTGGAGAACTTTGCCAGAGAAGTTCCTTCCACCGCAGTCTGACTTGCTCATTACGAAAGCCAAGGGGAGGCTCGGGGCAGGCGATGGAGGCTGGGGATGGAAACTTCAGCTCAAGGGCTAGGAGGTCCCATGCATCCCAACCTGCTTGAGGCCCCTCCAAAGCTCTGCCCAGCTTCCCTTTACTAGGAGATGCAGTCTCTCAAGTCTGCAGAAACAAACTTGTTCTCATAAAACAGCAGTAATTTTATGGTGCGAGAGGAGACATGTGCAGCCAGCATCTTGCTGCTCATCAGAAAAACAGCAGCTACCTTTTGTACAACTCTGGGGTTTTTTCACTTTTTTTACCTTTAAGATTAAAAACCTCCCAGAGAAGGCTTACAAGGTTTATGGCAGAGGTATACAAGAAGCGAATTAAAATTCCATAAATATATTTGCTGGCTAAAATTTATATATCCTGTATTCCTCGGGTATCTAATTAGATCCAAGAAGAAAATAGCCCAGCAAAGGATAGGCATTTTGCTCAAATAATTTTTAAAAATTGAGCTAAATAATGGCCATTTTATACTGCACACAATATAATTGTTCTTCTTGTATTGGGGAGCAGTTATAAATTATCTGGTATCCCATTCAGCCTCGTTGCCAGGCCGAGTACCAAACAATTGTGAATGCAGTTACTGGGCACGTAAATTCACGGTTTTCTGACAACTACACCGTTACTGCCGCTGCTAACTAACATTCTGCATAAAAAATGCAATCCCTGGGAAAGAAGGAGCATTTATCTAAGTGCTGACATTGAAACATTCTGAATAACTCTTTGAATCATTTGTACTATTATGGGGAGAAAATGTAATTATTGTAATCAGCCTTGAGTCTGAGGCCATGTTGTTTTAAAAAAAAAAAAAGAAGGGAGAGGGGAGGGGGAAACCAGATCTGAACAACGAAAATGAACCTTGATAATGGAGCAGCCTTGAATTCCACTTCATTTATCACACTAATGGATGTCAAGATGACCTCAATCAAACATTTTGTTTTCCAGTTTTAAGCAATGGAAAATGTTTTTTTTTTTCCTCTGGGAACAAAAAAAAAAGGAAAGTTATTTAAATTGTTCCTAGTAATTACATTAGAGTAGAAGGTCAAAGTCAATATGAAATAGTATCAACCAACCTTTTGATGAGTCTAGTCCAGGCTCTTTGTTGGCACAGTTCACATATCTCCATAAGCCTAGTGCAAGCTTTATGTTTCTCTTTCCCTATTCCTTATGGTTTTATGCTTAAATAGAAATCCCATTTTGTGGTGTTTTTATTGGTTTTTATTTGGAGCGCCAGTAGTATTTCATCTAACATTTTTAAGTAAACGATCATGTGGTTTAAACACCACCTCCCTGACCAGCACACTTCAGGATTGGGTATAGCTGTGAAAAAGGCAGAGAAATCAGAATAAAAAGAAGTCTACATCAGCAGCACTTCATGAAAATGTCTTGATTCACCTCGGCCAGAGGGACACCTGATGAAGTTCAGCAAGGGCAAGTGTAGGGTCCTGCACCTGGGGAGGAATCGCCCCAAGTACCGGCACAGGTTGGGGGTGGCCTGCTGGAGAGCAGCTCTGTGGAGAAAGACCTGTGAGTCTTGGTGGGTGATGAGTGGATCGTAAGCCGGCAGTGTGTCCTCGTGGCCAGGACGGCCACCGGGATCCTGGGGTGCGTCAGGAAAAGCGTGGCCAGCAGGTCAAGGGAGCTGATCCTGCCCTTCTGGTCAGCCCCAGCGAGGCCACATCTACAGTGCTGTGTCCAGTTCTGGGCTCCTCAGGACAAGAGAGACAAGGAGCTACTGGGAGAGGGTCCAGCAGAGGCCACAAGGGGGATGAGGGGTCTGGAGCATCTCTCTGATGAGCAGAGGCTGCAGGAGCTGGGCCTGGTTAGTTGAGAGAAGACTGAGAGGGGATCTCATCAGTGCATACAAATATCTCAAAGGCAGGTGTCAAGAGGATGGTGCCAGACTCTTTTCAGGGGTGCCCAGTGAGAGGACAAGGAGCAATGGCCATAAACTAAAACACAAGAAGTTCCATCTCAACATGAGGAAGAACTTCTTTACACTGAGGGTGGCAAAGCACTGGAACAGCTGCCCAGGGAGGTCCTGGAGTCTCCCTCTCTGGAGACATTCAAACCCACCTGAACGTGTTCCTGTGTCACTGCTCCAGGTGACCCTGCCTTGGCAGGGGGGTTGGACTGGATGATCTCCGGAGGTCCCTTCCAACCCTAACAATTCCGTGATTCTGTGATTTTAGCATTTTGGTTTAGAAACATCTCTGCAATAGACAAGAGCACCCCGACACCTGTACTTCTCCCCATGACTGGTAAAACTGTTGGCTAGATCCAAATTTAGGCAGGGCCCAGGGCTGCCTCTGCTGGCTTGTTGTCTTCTGGGTCATACAGCTTAGTTCAGGACATTGAGTGGCAGTGTCAGTTACCCCCAGAAGTGGTGTGACAAGCTGGGTTTGATGGTGCTGTGCAGGTATAGTCCATAATCTCCACCAATGTCACCTGCCGCAGTCTGGGTGTATTTTAACTCATTTAATTTGGCAGACCAGCATTTCTGTGGATCCACAAAGTGTCCTGAGTTATCAAGGACCTGTCTCACAGGTTTCCAAACATGACTGTGAGCTGTAGAAACATGAATTGCTTAAAAGCTACAAATTAATTATTTCATTGAACACTGGCAGTCGTGTTTAAAAGAAAGAAAAAGAACAGAAAAATCAGCAGTCTGAGAAGGAACCCAAGGAGGAACTATCTGTGAGCTTTCACCATCCTTGCACCCCCCTGTAGCTGTGGCAGGTATAAACTTGTCTCTCTTGTATTGTCTTCTGTCCATGGGGCACGAGGCAAGGGCTGTTTCATTTCTCTAAGTGCCTAAAAGTCTTTCACTTGTCTCTTTAGGGTGTCTCTTTTCGTAGTTTTTAACCATAATATACAGTTGTCTTGGTGGTCTTCCACGATGGTCATAGAAGGAAGATACAAGCCCTAAAAGAAGACACTGTTAGAAAATCCAGGTTTAAGTTTTGAACCACATTTGCTACAGCAGACTATGCAAATCTTGTGTTTGGACATCAGAAGTAGCCCTAAGTCCCAGGGTATGGACTTCAGAGATCTGTACACCCTCTTGCACCATATAAATTGTGAGTTCTCTATTCTCTAATGCAAGATTATTTCTGTCTTTTCTACTTTTAACAGGATAATGCTGTTCTCTGTTGACTTTTTCCACTACAGCTTGTAACAGAATAAGAATATCTATGATTTTTAATACTGAAACTTTAAAAAGTGCTTATGTTAGTGTCTTTGAACAGCAAAAATACCATGGTTTATTTAAAAGACATCTTTCTCCTTTAGAAAAAGATATGATGCAGTAAATGATCTGTAAGGAATTTGTGACAATCCCCCCACCCCAGCAACAGCATCCTGCAACAGATTGCTCTGGGCCCCTGCTCACTTCCATGTGAAGCTTTTGGAGCAGTCTGTGCCAAATAAACTTCTTTGAAATGGTCAGAAATCATCCATATGGTAAAGCATCACCTCTCCTCTCTTCACCAATAACTCAGTATCTAGGAAAATACTTTGCAAAAAATGTGGAACCATGTGGTCCACAGAAGGGGCCCTCCTGTAGGAAGGGCAGAGCCAGGCTGGCCCAAGTCCCCTGCCCTCCCCAGCTGGGCAGAAAGTATCGGCAGGCAGGAAAGAGCAGGAGCAAACAGGTAAGAGGAGAGGAAAGATGCTTAATGCCTAAAAGGACGTGTATGAAAGGCAGGGCACAGACCTCAGTGTCTTCCCTGGGAATAACAGTGCACTGCGTAGTAACCTCAGGCTAAAAGACAGACCAGTGAATCATAATAGAGAAAAAAAAAAGTGTGGACATTTTAAAGTTAAGCTTTCAAGAATAAATAAATCTGTAGAATGTAACATAAATCAGCTGTGTCTTTCCCCCTCCCTCCCTCCCTCCCCCACCCCGAAACGCTCGCTAAAACGATTGGAAACATTTGGGCCTCAGAAAAAAAGGCAAAGCTATAAGTGCTTTTTCTTTCTTTTTTTTGCCAAATCATGCAGAAGATGCTGGCAGCTGCAAAGATTCAATTATACACAATGCGAAAAATAATTTAAAAAAATAATGGCACTTGAAAAAAAATTGCCTCTCCAGAAATTGCGTGGAACAATAAATCTGTTAATTAGCTAATTAATATTCAATTGGGGTCAGTGGGCTTAATAGAACCTTTTTCTGAGACCCAAGAAATTTTCCAATCACAATGTTAAGTCTGCCCACTTTCATTATCATCTAAGCACAGGCAGCCCTTATCAGGCCGCCAGACGCCCGGGAACAATGCGGCACCATTATCATCCCGGCGCAGCGGGCGCGGGTACCACAGTCGGATGTTGCAGGCTGTGAAGTAAAAATGCTTGAGCATTTAGGGTAATTGATATATGGGTTCTGCTGTATTGTTTAGGGCTGTTTGTTTGCTCTAGTGGTATTTAAGGCAGCGGAGCATCAGAAGATTGATTTTCATTGGTTGCCATTTTTTTATTTTTTTTCCGGCGGAATCGATGACAAGTTGTCAGTGCGGGACCCTGACCAATAGCAGCTGGCAAGCGCTCCCCGTGGCACGGGGGCTGCTGCTGGCCAGGCACGCGTGGCACTGCTGGGGCAGCGCGCTCCCCGTGCCTTCTGCCAAATCTTGTCCGGCAGAAGCGCTGTGGGAACGCTCCCCTCGGCGGGGCGGACATTAAAACCCACATCGCTATAAAAAAGGACACTTTTAAACCTGCCTCGCTATAAAAAATGACAAAACGCAAGATCTGTGTTATGAATGGTGGTGGCTGCTTTTATTTATTTTTTTCCAAGGGGCTGCGGTTTTCTGCTGTTAGGCCTGCTGTCCTTCTCTTCCCTTAATATCAAAATATGGAAGTGGGTCTGGTGGCTTTGGGTCTCCCCACTGCCCCCCAGGTTAAGAGAGTGCTGTAGATTACAGCTTTTGGAGTTCACTGGACTGAATACGGTTGTTTACGGTATTCCACAACATTTCATAGAACAGTTTGCGAGTGAAATTACATTTGTTGTTCAGCTGGCAGTAAATCCTCCAGGTTAGCTTGGAAAGGCCATGTAGGTCCAAGCAGCTTGACACAGGCTCCTTAAATCACTGTCCCAGGCTCCTGGCATGGACCGTACTACTCTGATGATTAGGTTGTAAATGAAAAATACAGTTGGAGTTCCCTCTACAGAATGGGGACTTGATCTACAGGACCTACCTGCCCCTCCACTTCTTCACAGAGCTGCATCTCCACACACTGTTGCAAGTGACCAAAGAGGGTAAAAGGAGCCTGGATACTTTGCAGTTTAAGGTTTCTCAAAAAACTTGTCCATCAAGGAGCAGTGCTGCTTTCCCCCCTTGCCATGGGTCCCTCACCAGCCCTACGTTTGTCTTAGAGAGCAGAAACAGAGGGAAAGAGATTTTTCACTGGAAACATGGAGACTGGGAAATCCTGTTTCTTTCCTCCTTTCTGTTTCTCACAAAGGATTCCTGTAACCAATATTCAAGGCAGAGTATTATTACTTCACCGAAAAATTGAGAGTTTTGCAAGTATTTCCCAAGTGGTGTGGCTGTTGGTTATTTGTGTATTTAACCTGAAACTGGAAACTCCTGGTTATGGATGGCTTATCCCCGAACCTGCTGGAAAAGAACATTTCAGGTGATTTCTTGCCAGTGAAGCTATAGGTTAAATGGTTTACAGGTGTGGGCCTTTCATGGCGGCAGCTCCTCAGCCTGGTGCACCCCAAGGAAGTTTTCTCTTGGTGCTGCCAGGAGGATGCAGGTGTTTGCTGGACAGTGAGATTTTGGGAGGAGATGGGAAGGTGCTGTGCATGGGGGGACACCAAAATCCCTCCCCAGCTGCCAGTAAACGCTTCTACTTTCCCTTCAGTCTTGCTGCGGTTTTTCCACTTAGCTTTTTGAGACCCACTTCACAGTGCTCACGGACTTTATTTCAGGGGCATGGGCTGGGGAGGAGGAAATCAAATTTTTCCTTTCTCCTTCAACTTTCCTGCAAGTCACTGGATTTTCATATTTATTTCCCGGGTAGCCTATGTGCAATTATTCTGATTAGATCCCTCTTGCCACTTCTCTGCTATAGCACACATACCCTAAACCTTAAAAAGAAAATAAAAGCTGTTATTTCCTGTTTTCATAAATGAAAAGATGTTTCAAGTATTGGGAGACACTGAAAGAAATTCTGCAGTTTGAAGATACTTCAACTTAACTACTAATTGCAGGGGACCAGTGGGCGTAATTTTGGCACTATATTAGCTTTGCCACTCCATGAATAATTTGCATACAAAATGCTTTATTTTGGCAATCTATTAAAGAGCTATACAGTATTTGTGGCTTATCGCATTCACGCAGGAAGCAGGATCCTTGGCCATCTCGTTAAATTCTGTTGATGCATAACAATTTAAAGCATGGCACAAGCTGGTATGACATTTAAAGATGCCTTCACTTAATTATATTACACAAATATTGGGTTGTTTATCCTTGGGAATAAAGTCTTTTTGAAGTCAAAGTTGGCATGCGTATAAAGGAGTAAATTTTAACTGATCCCTCAAGTGGGCCTCCTAGCTGCAAATTGGGGTTCTTGCATTTTTTAAATTATTTGTGATAAGAAGCATTACACTTTGAATACAGCCACTGGAGTTTGTTTGGTACTCCCTCCCTTCTTCTCCTAATGGAAAATACGGTCTTTAGCAGTAAATCGGCACAAGAAACCAGAGGGGTAACTGTAGGCTGGGGTGAGAAATGGGACAAACAGTGCTGCTCCTAAGAGTCTGTGGCTGCAAAAAGTCCTCACTTTGGTCTTCAACAGGAGGGGAAAAAGCATGTAAGGGGGTATATAGACTGCTTGCACAGAAGCAATGGGGAAGTTAGGGTAAAAGAAAAACCAATGCTTTGGTTTTTTTTATTTTAATCCCCAGAAGGATAATCAGCATGAAGCAAACACTGGAGTTTAGGTTTCTCTGTAAATAACAAATTGAAAGGCTGCAAATCTAAAATTCATGTTGTTCACTTTAGTTGGCTGTTCACACTTTCTTTATATACATATATATCACATGCAGAAGCTGCAGGGGAGAAGACAGAGAGCAGGCTGGGCAGAGGGGTCTCCAGCCCCATAAAAGGGAGAGATCCTAGCTGAGGAAACTGAAACCATTCATTTGCCAGTGTTGGGAAAAGAAGGGGTGATCATTTTGCTCTGTCGACGATGTTAATAGTAGAGAATTAATCAAATTTTGGCTCACTGGACAATAAAAGAGCAGACTGCTGTACAGAGATAAAAACTGTATTGGAGCAAGAGCCTTCCTCTGTTTCCTGCTCCACTTTGACCAGGAGAAAAAAGGCAAAACCCCACAAATTACTGAACAACCCTATCTGTCCTACTCATAAATGAGTGCGATGACCTCCAGGTTATGGACAGACCATCACTTAGTGGGCTGTTGCACATCAGTTTAATGGCTGCCTGTCCCTTTCTAGACTTATTTTAGAAGCAGAATGTGGTGGCTTGAAATTACTTTCTTTGCTGGGTTGGGTAATCAGAAACATTCAGTTCACCCAATTCTTGTGTAAGGTAGGAAAAATGTGTGGTATTTCACTCTCACCAAAACGAGCCATAGAGAAGGCAGTCACTAAATACAGCTTAGAACTCTCGTCTGAGTAATTATAATTAATATTTTTCTCTGTTGGTTTAGTGAGATACTCGCTCTCATAGAAAAATTAGCTTTATATCCCATTTCTTAGCATACTCATTCAGCTATTTGGAGGAGGCTCAAAAAATGATACATATACACATATATAAATTTTAATTCTGTGCTTTCTCTTAGCCATTGATCTGCTGGCTGCAGCTCTGAGCTGTGGTTCACCCAGGAACTTCTTTGTCCCTAAAGACAAAGTCTCAAAAAGCTGAAAAGAAGGGCTGGTCCTGGCCTGGTGGCCACATCTCCTCCTTACATGTCCTTTGCAAAATTGCATTGCTGTGAATAATATCTGGGAAAACACACAGACCAGTGGGAATTGGCACCAGTGCACCAGAGCTGCTCCTTGTGCTCAAGGAGAAGTTTGGGTCCTCAGTCTGTGTTTGGTTTTGATGTGTGTGTCCTTCCTATAATTAATTAACTAATGAGCTGATATGAAGTAGTTTTATATATCATGGACTATTGATAAAATCAGTGTTAAGTATATTAGCAATTAGGAAACTAAGAGGATGGTAGGAATCCTTAGGTGCAATTAACTACTCTGATTTAAATTACCGTCCTCCCATTATCCTCTGTTTCGATCTATAAACTGTCCCTTATTGAAGATGGATGTGTATGGATGCACTCCTGGAGAAGCTACACCACGCCTTGGACTCTGTGCCAGGGCAGCAGGAGGGATCCGTGCTCTGGCACTGCATCCCACACCCCACCCAGCCAGGCAGACAGGCTGAGGCGCCGGGATGTCCTCAAACGCACAGGACTCCTTAGCCTAAATCCCACTGGGTTTTGGTAAGGCTTAAGAGACCTAGCTTTGCATTTCCAATGACTGAAGCACAGGTGAGCAGCTCCCACAGAAGTATTCTTACGGATCAGAGAGGAGACTTCTGCTTAAAGCAGTGCCTTATAGCTGGGCAGTCAGGTCTCCTCCTGCAATTTCTTACAGGAATTAAACAGCACTGAGACCTACCCTGGTAAACAGCATAATCTTTACTGTTTTATCAAGTGCTGACCTAATATTTTTCTTATGCTTTCTATTTGTTCTGAGATTTGGTTGAATAAGTTCTTGCTTCATAATAAACATCTCCCGGAGTTAATGGACCAGCAGAAAAGCTGCTGAGCTCCAAGCGGCACCAGCAACGCCAGCGACTCCCGGGGAATTATTTGCAGGTGCAGGTACTTGGCAATGCCAGGGTTTGCCAAATGCAAGCAGTAATGACTGGCATAAAAATTTTGGCTGGTATGTTAGATGAGCTGGGCACGCTGCAAAGCCGTGGCTCGCAGATCTCCTGCCCCCAGTTCAGCAGCAGTTCCACCAGAGATGTGTCTGCCATCAGGAGAGCCTTGTTGCCGGAGTAGTAACACAGGCTGTAGCACAATGTGATGGTCTGCTGCACAGCCTAAGGATGTAATGGGGGAAAGTAAGGAAAACCTGTACAATCAGCTCATACCCATTAATAACTCTGGGATTTTTGCATTTTCTTTCATTTTTTTCCTCATATTTTTTCATGCTGTCATCATTTGTCACTGCTGTGTGAGCAAACAGTCCCTCACAGCCACCCCTACCCCAAAGGCAGGTGCCCGGCCTTTCAGGTTTTCAGTGGCTGTTGTATCAGGCACATCCAGCCTTGGTCCTCATGGGATCCACCAAGTGCCTTTTCTCCAGGCAATTTTCTATGTCTAACTGTGTGTGTGAGCAGAGCCATGAGCTTCACAGTGGGCTGTGAGAGTGGCTGGGGCCAGAGCTGAAGGGAGCAGGGAGGACAGGCAAGAGGTGCTGGTGGAGGGGCCAGGCAGGGAGACACACAGGGGGTGAGTGCCAGCCCACATGGCTGGGCTGATCTTGTGCTCTTCAGGGGCTTTTTAATTTCAGTGGATGATGCCTGGTTTGCAGACAGAATTTGGGCCTTTGGGCTAATTTTATTTAATCTTGCAAGATCTCTTGAGAGATTTTTAATGGGAACTCTGTATTAGCTGTCCCTACAGCTGCACAGCCAAAGATTATTTAAACTTGAATATTTTCTCAGCCAGCCACTGACAATCACAAGCTATCACTTCTACCCTCTTTGCCAAGCCCTTGATTCTTCCTTCATCCCTGTGCAGTTGTAGCCCCAGTGCCTCTCTCTGAGGCTGTCTCTTCAGTTTCTGAGAATGCGACTTTCTAAAACAAGCCACGCTCATGGCATTCTTCTTTTCCTCACTTGTGGGAACCATCTGTCAGTAGAAGCAATGGTGGTGTGCCCAGAGGCTTCAACCAAGCTTTAAACATATAAAATGGGGACTACAGCTGAAGTCCTGCTAGCAATTGGAAGATTCTAACCAAGCAGAAATGAAAAAGACAGAAAGGTTGCAGTAAAGACACATGGAAAGTAACTGTCCCAGAAACAACAAGTCCCCTGAGACCTTGGTTAATGTTCTGCTCTTCGATCTGCCTGTCCTTTGGTGACTGATCCTACCTGGGGCTGCAGAGGGATGGATGTGCTGGATGGAGTTGGGCTGCACATGTATTTCTTGCATGAGAAGGATGGCATTGAATCACATCCCAGAGTAAGCTGCACTTGAGCTTGTGTGGGAGGTGCATGTGCCTTCAAAGGTATAGGGCTTTACTTCTGAGAATTACCTTGGTGACGATGGATGACTATGAACATGCTCTCAGTCTTATTCATACAGCTTGCTTCCAGCTCCATCAGTGTTTTTTGGGGGGGTGTGTTCTTCCAGGGCCTGGCTGGAGTTTTCCAGGCAACATTTGCATGCTGTCAGGTGTGTGCATGAGAAATGTTCTACCCCTGACACTTGGCTGTCTCCTACGTGACAGGAACCTGTTGTGCTCTTTTTGCTGGTTCTGGTGCCCCACAGTGCACAATGACCTGGCCTGTTTGGTGCTCCCTGTTGCTCACAGGTCCAGAGTTACACCTGTGAATAACACGGTCTGTGACACCTGTGCTGGCATCGCTTGTAGAAAATGACATTTCCTTCAAGCACTGAATTAAATCTTGAGTGGGCACAAACCAAGGTGGCACTACTGAAGTGCAGCTTTCAAGCCCTGCCCAGCCATCCTCTCACCCACCAATGCAGAGTCATGCCATGATCTTTCTGAGGCTGGTTTCTTAGAAATCAGGATGAGTGATAACTTCCTTTTCCCTAACATGAGGGGTATCAGCTGTAGAACCTCAGCTCCTGTTCAATTAGCTCTTAGTGTCACCCTGTCCTACTCATCTGATGCACAGTTTAATATGTGGAATGTTATATTTGAAAAATTATTATTTAAGTATCTTATGTGGGGTTTTTTTGGTAAAGACTAAGCAGTAAATTAAAAGGGATAAATAATGGAAAGATCAGCTGCAACATACATTCATTTCCTGATGTTTTTATCATGCATGTAATGCAAGGTCCCATTACCAGTTACTTCACCATCATCATTAACAATGAGAAGTAAAATTTACATCTATAAAATGTTATTATGCAATACCTTAATTTTCTTCTTGTATCTTAGTTATGTCCATTACCATAAATTATCACTCCTTCCTACCGGCACCCACCAGTGAAGCGGCGTTCCCACACAGTTTGGGACCTGGTTCAGCACCACCTAGGAGGGATGCAAATGATACAACATTTGTGCCTGTAAGGCTGTAAGGAGCATGGAGGTGCTGCTGCTGTTCCAACAAATGAGACTGCTGTTGACACGGCTTCCCACAAATTCCTGTGATTTGCAAAAGATGATGTTGAGCAGCCAATTATGTTATATTACTTCTGACTACGAAACAAGGATCTAATCTGAGTCTCACTGATGCTAATGAACATCTTTACACCGACTTCAAAAGGTGCTGTTGGATCAAGCAGCAAATTATTTTCCTCCAGGGTATTTAAATTTTGATTGTGTCCCACAGAACCAGAATCTCTTGGGTCTAATGAGCAGTGTGTAACTCCTGCCCTGTTACAAGTGAAATGCAGGAGCTGGCACGGATGAAACAAGGTGGATCTTTCCTCCTGCCAGCTATTTGACAGTTGTGACAAATTGTCTTCTGCCGTGAGGTCCTACTGGAGACTCGGCCGTTGGTACGGAGGGCAGGGTCAGCAGCATAAACTTTTCAGAGCTTCAAAAAAAGCCCCAACCACAAGGTGTTTCTATAAAGCACATATTTCTGGCCTACTTGAATCCAGCTGTGTGACTTTCAGGTCAGGAAGAGGAATTACAACACAATCTTAGCTAACTTTTGATTCTCCACAAAAGGTCTTAACAAAATTGGATGAGTTTTATATGAATATGTTAGCAGGGTGTAGAATAACTCTTTGCTTGCCTTCTTCTCACTGAACTGGTAGGTAGCCTTTCTAGTGTGAATAGAGGCCGTTTTTTTTGCAATGAAAGACATATGAAAATATAATAAGTGAATGGAAAGAGAAGCACAGTAAGTTCTGCATCTTTTCATTGATCTGTTATTTTTAGTAAATCACATGTAATCATAATACAAAATCCTTGAAATTTGATGTGACAAAAATAATCAGAAATCAAGCTCAACCTGAAAATTAAAGGCATCAGCTCACAGAGTTCATGAAAGCAAGAATATATTTTAGACAGTCTAGTTAGCATATTGCAATCTATTTAGCAATGTAGTTAGCATACCACTGCATCTGGTGCAGTGCTCTGTTCCTTATTAATTTTCAATACATTTATTCACCTGCTTTATACTTCAGATTTGCTGGGTGCTGTCAGATATGCTATGGCATTTCCTCGGACTGAATCCAGGGTTTGTTGCCTACTTGCCTGACGCTGCAACTCTTGCAACACCTGCACTTGCCCCAGTCAGAGGAGATGGGTGTTAGGAGGGCAGTTCAGCATCCAGTTTGAAAACGTGAGGTGAAAATTAATTATAGCCTATACTAGATGTGATAGAAATGAGTTACTGCCCAATTATGTCTCCTGTTTCCATTCAGATGAATTAATGCTTGTTGTGAGCCCTTGGGAATTCAGACACACTTTAAACTTGTAATGAGTGCTATCATTATTGCTTCTGACAGTCATTGAAGTATAATTATCTGATCATCTATTAAAAAAAAAAATCAAAACTTGTTATATATGAGTTTTAAACTGGCAAATTACAGAACAGTCACCTTAGCAGCTCAACCGCTCAGCTGTTTTCTGTAGTGGCACTGCCATCTCCTGGAAAAACTGGAATTGTGCTTCCAAATTTTTCACCTTGAAAGAAACTTCTCAAGAGCAAGAGAGAGGTTAAGTACAAAAGCCAAAAAGCTCTTAAATTTAAGGCTTTAGGTGTGGCTGAGACGCCCGGTTTGGGTGTAGAAATGGCTTCATTTACAATCCTCTTCATTATCAGAGGATTTTGCTGAGGAGCAAGAATGGATGTGGTGTGTGGAGTATTGTGGGCTACTCCTGTGAAAAGGAGGTGGTGGCAATGACCAGGTGCTCCAGTGGTTTGGTGTTTCTTTGCAAAGCATAACTCTAAATGCAAAATGAGTTGCCCACCAAGCAATTTTGCAGGATCACTTAATGCCCCCAGCAATCAGTTACCCAGGAACAGCTGCTTTCTGACCATGGGATTTTAGCAGTAAAGGGGTTTATATCTCAGCTTTCATCTGAAAGGAGATGGCATTGTAGATTTTTGTCTGCTTTCTTAGCCTTTCCTGAGACATTCTGCAATAATTAGTGTTGACCATCCTACCAATTTACTAAGCAGTGGTTCTGGCTGTGCTGAAGGATTCCCCCCGCCTCCAAACACGCTTCCCATGTTTCTAGGTGCTGGGTTAGTTTTCTTATTCCAATTTTACATTTGTCCGTGCCTTGTTTTCAGGATATTTTCAATCAAAACCAAGCGTGGTTTTTTACTCCAATTCCACTTCCAATTACTGTCCCTCTTCTGGGTAGAAGGTATGTGTGAACTATTCATGTTTTACTACCCACACTCAGCTGTAATGGTGACTCATTACTCCCAAAGTTGCCTCATCTAGGCCCATTCCCATCTCCCCAGTGCTGGAACACAGGTACGTTGGCTGCTCGTACACAGCCACACACAGCTCCAGCTGCACAACTCCTGCTCCCACCACACTCTGCATGCTGCAGGGATGCTGACCTCAGAGACATCTCAAAATTGCACAGCCTTTCACTGATCCTTTGGATTCAGACTATTTTTTTCTGCCTGTGATGCATGTAGGATATCAAAGCTGCTGCAAAGGAAGTTGCTAGCACTCAGTTGCCCAGCCTGCTCATTTCTCACAGTGCATAGTGTTGAATTGCTCTCTGAAATAATCCTGTGGATAGCAGGATTTTGGAAAGCGGCAACCACTTTTTTGACAATGGTCAAACCAAAAGTCATGTCTGGCCTTCCTTTTATTTATGTTCTTCCTTTTATTATTTATGTTTTAGAAACACCTGATCTCCTCTGCAAGATTTTTACATCACGCCTTGTCATAGACCTTTCTCTTAGATAAGAGCAGTTTTCTTTTAGGCAAGAAAACTTTTCCTGTGGTTTTGTAGGATATGTGCATGCCAAGTTGGTTACTTGCCAGTCTCTTCCTCATCTTCCTGACAGATGAGGAACATTTGCATGTCTGCAAAGAGAAGAGAGGCAACAGACTCTTCTCCCTCCCTGAACACATTTATTCCCTTCAAGCAGCAATACTTTTCTCTCATGCTTAGAGCAATGTTTGATATTAGTTTCACAATAAGCCTATCTGGAGACCACATCAGCAGTGCAGAGATTTTACCCAAGACAGATTGTGAAACCACATTGCTTCTGGTTTTCTAAGGATTCAGATGGGCATCTGCCAAGATGCCTCAGTCACAAGCTACTGCAAGTGTAGCTTGAACTGGCCCCATAAACAGGGACAGGAATTCCTGTGGCACTCCAAAAACTTTTTTCTGAAGAGCTCAGATTTTCCTAGCGAGTCGTTGTGCTCCCAGCTCTTTCGTATTGAGTAGCCAATAATGGCCTCAAAGCAGAAACACCAACCAGAAGGTTCTTCAGGTCTGGAAAAATGGCAGTCTACACTGCTCCCTTTCCTCACTCCCACAGCATTTCTGCAGTACTGCCAGGCCTAAAAATGCACTTTCTGTAAGAGCAGCAGAACCTCCCCACACTGCCATGTCTGTGTGTCTCAGGTACAGGACACTTACCTGCCAATGCACTGGGGTTTTGCCGCTACAGGTGCACTGAAAAGTTCAGTACTGCCTCCATGTTTAATTTCAACCTGGAATCTTCAAGCTTAGTGATGGCTGCCAGATGACATCTTTATTTCTTGATTCAATGGTTCAGCTTGCACAAAGATATCACTTTGATAAAACAAACTGATGGGAACTGGCACGCTTTTCAATATTCTCAGCATCAGCCTTTTTTCATACGGCAAATGTTTTTCATGAGCTGAAAGCTAAAGTTTGAGACCACTTGGCGTTCTTAGATAAAACTTGAGCCTTCCTTGATACTTCTGATGCTGTTTTGAACTTACACACTCATTTTGTGATCAACTTTTCCTGGTACCTGTTTTTAATTGAAATGCTTTTAATCAGTGCTAATTTCACTCCAAAATTAATGACTTTTTCGCAGTACTTAAGTGGCTCTCTTAGAAGCCTCTTTGCTATCATGTGTTCTACATATGGGTTGCTGCTGAAACATAGTGTTTCAATCACAGCATCACCTCCATGCTCTTTTCCCTCAGCAGCTCTGCAGTCACTGCTACCTCACACGCTCAACAGAAGGAGATACACATTTCTTCACCCTGACCCAAAAAGCAGCACAGTATTACAACCTGCTCTCTTTGTTCATTAGCTGATTGCCTGCCCCAGGGGGCTGCAAGAGGGCTGAGCTCAGCAGGAGCTCTCTGGGCACAAGGAGCAGCTTCCCATGGAAAACGTGATGCTGGTGCTTCTGGTCTGTCAGCTCCAGGTGACTCCCCAGGCACAGCTGCTGGGCCCATGGGAGAGGCACAGAGAGCATTTACAGAGACACGGGCACAGATTTTCCATCAGGACTGCCACAGCCAGCCTGCAAAGGGGTCTCGCTGTGGCACACACCGGGCTGCAGGGACAAAACCCAAAAGACTCCTCTGGCAATCAGATCATCCCCCAGCTGACACTGAGATCAGCTGAATACAGGTATAACAAAGCCAGTGGGATCTCTTTGCATTAGGTGATGATTTGGCCCATTCTATGTAATCTATCTTTTTTTCTAATCTTTCTTTAGAAAATACTTTGTAGATGTAGATGATTATCCTTCTTAGAAAACAATGATTTATTCCTCTATGAAATACATGTCTGTCTTTAGTCATACGAGAGCACACCATTGGTAGGTTGAACCCACAGAACAGCTGATTGATTTTCCTTGAAGGCCTTTCTCTCTTGCCTGGCTTCCAGTAAAGCAAAGGCCCTGAAAGGTGCAGCAGCTTTATAGCAGACATAAATGTTTATGTCACAGGTATCTGAAGGCAGCGACATGAATCCACTTCTCCACTCTTCCCTGTGCAACTCCTAACTTGTTCTCCTTGGCTTCCCACAGTAAAACATGCTCCCTCGAGGCAGTGTGGACTCAAAATAATTTCCCCCCTTTGAACAGTGGCAGTCTGGCCAGTCACTCTGCACGGAAAGTGCCTTTCCAAGAGCACATTAGGAATGTCGATCCCAATTATAAACCCAGGACATAATCCAGATTGTCTGGAGTTCTGCTGATATCAGTGAGAATTTACATGCAGCCCAAGCACGCTGGGGTGCATCCAGGTGCACCTCCCAAAGACAGGGGAACTCACTGTACATGGCTGTGCCTACAGCCCAGAAGGGAGCCAGCCTTTGGGAGGCTGGCACCTTCCCCAGTGCAACATCTTCTCTCAGGCACACCTTGCATCATAATCAGCACAATAACCACCCCCTAAATTATCTGTACCTGAGCCACAATGAAATCAATTCGGGATGAAGAACTTTTATTTCTAAGTAAAGTGGAAGTTTTGCCTGGTAATGGATAAAATTGTAGTTTAACTGGCCCTAAAGGTGGCTGGCATGTATTAAAGGGGCCATGTTCTCTGGTTCCTACTGTACTAAATGCATCCTCTAGCTGAAAGAAAACAGTGATTATCAGAAAGTCAATTGTCATTCTGCCTCTTTAGAAAAATTCCCATTAAAGATAAAGCCAATTTTAATTAGATTAAGTATCCAATTACTGTAATTACATTTAAAAAAAATTCACATCATGAGGATGACCCTTTTAAAAAGGGTTACAAGAATAATTAGTGTATTCATATTAACCAAAATGTATTGGATAATATTTATACCCAGAAGGCAAAGTACATTACACATATTTCACCTTTGGGGAAAGCTTGCAAATGTTTTGGCAGTGGTATGAATATTTATAGGGAAGAGCGTGCTTTAGCAAGATTATATGAGAAAGCATTTATATGCTCACAAATTTTTACCCAAGGGTAAAGTATACATAAAATGTAGTGCAGAGATTATGGATATGCAAAGTACAATTTAAGCGTGGAATTTATATCAGTTTGTTTAATTAATTGGAGAAGAATACTACTCCCCTTATTTATCTTTTTTTTTGACAACAGAATGGCCACGGAATTCATCTGAGCTTGCTTTCTGCTGATCAATAACACGAGAAAGGTGCCAGGAAAGGGTGTTCCCTCTGCAAGGCCATGGGTTAAACCGTGCCCTTTAATGTGCTCCTGATCACACTGTGCAAGCACTCCCATTGCTGCCGGGTGCTACCTGAACAACTCACCACGGAGCTGGAAAACACGCAGGCAGCCTCCAGCCAACGCTGCTCGTTCAGGGGCAAATCCTGCAGCTCTCGGCGAGGGGAAGACTTGAAGAGATGCCAAATAGGTTTGTTCATGCACAGAAGACGAGAAACCACATCCCTGTTGCAGGCTGCCCCAGAAGGCCCAGAGGATGTGACCCATTTTTGCTGCTGAGGTGCAGCACCAGCTCAGCGCGCGGACGGCAGCTGCGCCAGCCCCGTGCTGGGCACGAAGTTCCTGCTGCACATCAGAGAGCTCAACACACCACCGAGGCCTGCCCAGAGAACTCTGCCTGGACAGCCCAGCCAGCGATTCTTGCCTGCTCTGCAGCTAATCAACAGCTTTGGGAATTGACAAGGAATTACATTCTTCCTCAGGAAACAAGCTCTCAGGCTCCTAAGTGGTGCTGGCATTTACCTGCTACTGCAGCATTTGGCCCTTTACTACTAAGATACTCTGCAGTGAGAATGCTTGCAGCATGCACGTAAGCACCTCCCTAATTTAGGTGAGAGGAGCTGTGATGGCACAGCTTTTGACAAGACCTGGACAAATGAGGAAGCTCTTGTGTCATTTGTTAGTTTGATTAAGTTAAGAAATTTTTTCCTGATTTACATTTATATCAGAGATTGTTCATTTTTACAGCAATTTATATGTGGCCAGTCAAGAATGAGCAGACAAAGAGAAAAAGACGGGCTTTAAATGATTCATTCAAGTTCTTTCACATTAATTTTCTCTTCACTGAATTATCAGCAATCATTTCCGAGCATTCATGCCTTCCTTGTTTTTCAGAACAGCTGAATATTGCTTTACATAATCCAGAGTTTGGTTTTCCTTAGGCTATAAACTGTGGCTCATGTAGATCCCTACATACACACGTGGAAAAGGTTCTGCCTTCTGAAGATGACCCTTCCTTTATAAAAGGTAAAATTTAAAATAAGTTGCAAGTACTTGTGCAAAGGGATGGTGGCTTCAATGCTGATATTGCCAGTGTGGACAGCAGCATGAATGTTTACAATTTCTACAACTCCCACTGTCATTTGCTGGGTTTTGAGCTTTCTTGCAAAATAAAATAACCCAAGAACATCCTTAAGGAAAAAGCCTAAAAACAAGGGGAAAACCCACCTCTGATTCATACTGGCTAAACTGCCTTTAGAGCTTTGTCCCACAATAAGGAGAAACTGGGAAAGTCAGTAAGCATGTGATAGCAGAGAGACAGGTAGGTGGGAGAACACGAGGATTAAATAAACAGGAATAAAATTAAATTAGTTTCTAACAGTCCTGTGCAGAAGTTCAAAATAAATAATTTGTTGAAGACTTCTATTGATACCTGCTGAATATCTATTATACTGGCTGGAGACTATTCTGCTACATAAATGTTGTTTCTGAATATTTTAAATTGCCAGAGAATAACAACGTATTTTTCATGACAGAATGAAGGAATTATTTGTTGTTAGTGAACTGATGACACATTTCTGATCAAGGCAACGCTCCTTTTGATGCCCCTACCTGTTAACTTGGCCTCTGGAGGCATCAAGAGCTGCTGACAAGTTTAGGAAAGAGGCACAGGCACCAAAACAACAGCTCTCACAATTCTCATTTCCCAGAACAGTGCAGAGACTCCCAGATATCTACTGTGAGGAGCCTGGTGAATGAGTGATGGGTGCAGGAGCTGTGGCAGGAGACAGTCCAGCCAGGTTGGTTTGTAAGGGTTGGTGGGGCCTGACCAAGGAGTGCTGCCTCCCCAGGGTCGAGGTGCCCACTGAGAAGGATTTCTGGAATTGTCTGTCCAGTTCCAGCTGTTCAGACAGTGGATATCTCTTTTGAGCTAATTTAAGAGCCTGTGGTATTCTGCTGCCGTAGTGGTCTGCAGCGTTAGTCAAAGCAATTCTGCTCTCAGCTCAAGTCTAATTAAGGGTAGCTCTTGCGTAAAGTGAGTTAAATTCAGTAGTCACAGCCCAGACCCCATGGAAAATAGTCTAATTCAACTACAGTAATACAGTGTAATATAAATATAATGGAAATACAAAACCATATAATTTAATTTGACATGACTGGCAGTTTTTTGCTTAAGTTGGTGAAAATGAACAAGTACAAACACTGAACTTCCCTCTTCGATCTTTTATTGTTAGTGTAGAGGAAGCTGCTTTCAGGGTGACTTTGCACAGCAGCACCCTAAACAAATGCACTGACAAGACACATATTTCACACCCTCTTTCAAAAATATATGCACATTTAAAATTTTTAACATTTTAGATAGTTGGAGTAAATTTACTTAATTTTAAATACGGTCTGGACTATTCCACATCTGTCCCATGTGCTCAAAGGAAGGAAACAAATCCACATGGAGAATCTGGGTTAGCCATGGCCTCTTTTAGCCAAGATGCCTTCTTGCCCTTGCAAGTCTGGCTGCCCTCACTCCAGCGGTCCTGCCACAGGAAAAGTCCTGGCCCCTTCTTGGGCCATGGAGAGTGGGAACCATGCTGCCATGGATGCTCCAAGCTTTGGGCACCCCACACCCACCTGCTCCATCCTGCCATCACTGTCTCCAGGAGAGACCAGCTGAGACCCTGCATAGCAGTGAAAAACAGGGCGCAGAGTAGATTTCTTTTTTGCTTTTCCCCCCAGAATTTCAAAGTGCTACAGGCAAAGAGGGACCAGAGCCTGGGAAAGTTATGGGGGGTAAGGAAGAATCACAGAAGGCCTTGGTTGGAAGGGAACTTGAAGACCATGGTGTTACAACCGCCCTGCCCTGAGTAGTGAGAGGAAAGCAAAGTTATTTACGAACAATTTGAGGGGTGAAGGTAGGGGTGTTAACGTCTTTGAAATTGGGCTTAATGTCTCTGCTAACTTTGGGCAGTGGGTTTGTTGCAGAGCCCGGACAGCCTGGCTCCTGAAACAGACAGGGCACAAGCCTGAACTTCTGAGCTTTGGGGTAAAACACTGGGTTCAAGGGGTAGGTGGTGCGGGAAGGCGGTACCTTCCCTGTACCTCAGCCAGTGGGGAAAGGAAGAGGGCAACAGGCGGCCGGGAGTTTGGGATAAAAGGAGGCTGCGCCCTCTGAAAAGAAGAGAGAGAGAAAACCCCGCGGGCGTGTGCCCCGGTGGACTCTCCCTTTATTCAAATAAGGTTGAAGGACTCCTCTGCCTCTTTTTTGGACATAAACCTCTGGTGCTCGTGGATTTTCCTGACAGCTGGGGGCTCGGTCCGGGATCCTTCTGGGATCGCCTGGGTCCGGCACGCGGCAGGAGGAGCTGGAGGCGCGCCTCACCCGGTTTCGGTGACCAGCTCCCTTCGGCGCTGGCCGGCACCGGGCGGTGGATTGGGTACCCCAGACTGTCCAGGAGACAGACGAGAGGCGGAGCAGGGGAGAGTCCATAGGAAAGGACATGGATGCCCAGAGGGGATAGTAAGGGAAAATCGAGAGGGGTCTCGGCAAACCTCACCGGTGCGTACAACTTTGGGGAGTAAAACATGGCAGGACACCCAGGGTGGGCAGCAAAGGAAAGCCAAAAAAGGGTCTCGACTATAGGCATGACGATCCCAAAATATCACTGAAGGGTCCTTTGGGAGAATGTTGAGATGGTTTGCCCGTTCTCCCAGAGGTAGTTAAGGACGAGAACACCTTAAGGGTGTTCCTTAAGAGGAGGCAATAAGAGGAGCTGAGAAAGGGTCTTGGCAGCCCACGCCCCATGCGGGCAATATGGTGTTGGTTGGGAAAGCATGGGTTGAAAGGGAGTGTGGAGGAATATGGTTAAGGCAAATGGCAGCGGGAGGCCGTGTGATAAGGAATCTTCGAAATCTGCAGTCTAATACAGGGAGCGGCTTTGGTCTTTTGTATTCCCGGCTTCCAGGAGAGGGAAAAACGAGGAGATCTTGTTCCTGCACCCCAATCATTATGAGAGCCGGAGTGGAGGATTTGGGTTTGTCCGCTTACTACTCAGGACATGAAGGGGGTTCCTCTACAGTGAGGAGTGCCGAGGCCAGGTGTGGAAATGCAGGGGCTGGGGGCCTGTGGGGAGGTGCGGGACGAGCCGAGGCTGTGGGCCAGCCGGAGCTCGGGCTGGGGGCCTGTGGGGAGGTGCGGGACGAGCCGAGGCTGTGGGACAGCCGGGGCTCAGCGCCGGGCGGTGCCCAGCGCCGCCACCCCCGCGGGCAGGGGCTGCAGAGGCCCCCCGGCCCCGTGAGGCTGCGGGACGCCCCGGCCGCCTGCCCGTCCCTGGGGCACGGTCGGCCGTGCCCGCCTGTCGGGACCTGGTGCTTTCCAGAGCTTGTGGTGCTGGGAGAGCGGCCCGGGAGCCTGGACGGGTGTGCTGGGCGGGGTGCATCTAAACTCTGCGGCCGGACGGGGAGCGGCTCTGGTGTACGGTGTGTGCTGAGGAGGGTGAGCACAAGGAGGAGGAGGAAGGAATATATGGGAAATGTGGATTGTACGTGGAAGATTAGGATCTTGTAATTATTTTGTTTGGGTCACTGGAGAAACGAGTGATTTTGAGCTGTGGGAGAATGAGCACCCATAGGCAGTAGCGGCGGTGGCTAGAGGAAGAGCAGAATGAGTCCCTCGATGAACTGGTTAGAAAGATACAGCAAGTGTATGTAAGAAGGCATGAAGAAAAGGCAAAAGTGATGGCAGAGTTATTACAGCCCCGGAGGAACAAACTGCAGGGCCTAAGGGGGCTCCCGGGACAGAGGCGACATGGTCAGCCACAAGGAAGTGGCAGAGGCATTCCCTCCTCCGCAAGAGAGAGCCAACCCAACAGTGGCTGGGAAAGAATCAGTGCACTATCTGCAGGGCAGAGGGACTCTGGAATTGGGAATGTCTGCAGAAACAACTGGATCCTCAGGAGGAGGAAGTCCAGAGGATAATGGAGATGGATTATTAGGTGTGTGAGGGGCTCCCATTATACCACGGACCACCACACTGGAGCCCTTGCTGACTTTCAAGGTGGGTCCAGATCGAGAGGAGGTGTGTTTCCTGGTAGACAAAGGGGCCTCTCGATCAACTTTGAATTTCATCCCTAAG
Organism: Oreocharis arfaki; assembly: GCA_013398015.1. Lineage (NCBI taxonomy): Eukaryota > Metazoa > Chordata > Aves > Passeriformes > Paramythiidae > Oreocharis > Oreocharis arfaki. The sequence continues at coordinate 11,164 of VZRR01004731.1, read as the reverse complement.
GGGTAAAAATTGTTAAGAAGATCTTTGAGTATTCCAGGGTTGAGTGGAAAGGATGAGAAGGTATGTTTTATTCAACTAGTATTGGTGAATGTGTATGTGTTAATTTGAGTTTTGCTGGTGAAATCAGGTGTCAAAGGAACTGGAGAAGCCAGCAGCTAAGAATTGCTGCATCTGCATCCAACCAGCAGCTACAAATTGCTGCATTCAACCAGCAGCCAAGAATTGCTGTATCTAACAGCTACATCCAACTCACTGTAAGTTTGTTCTGTGAACACCAACGACATGTACCTCACGCCATGTTTCTGAAACAGGGTAATGCTATTCTGCAGACATTTGCTGACAGCCCTGCTATGTCTCTGTTCCCGACACTAACTAATAATGTATCCGAGTATGACTGTTTGCAGACCATCAAAGAGGCCTATTCCAGCAGACCAGACTACCACAAGATCCAGAGTGGGAGCTGCATGCAGACAAGAGCGGCTTCTTGTGAGATGGCAAACAGATGACAAGTGATGCAGTGGTAACCACAGACCAGGTAAACGAGACAAAAGCCTTGCCATCAGATGTATCATCACAAAAAGCTGAACAGATTGCATCAACAAAAGATCAAGAACTGAGCGAAATCATTTAGAAGGAAAGAGGATTGACTGTTCAAGGTAATGGAATTGAACACACTGAACAGATCCATGCACTGCTGCCAAGTATTTGGAAGTCTAGAGAAACAGTCTTTATGCATTGCAAAGTTCATCAAAACAGGAAAACAACTCCTGAATTAGAGAATCATTCTGCTGATGAAATAGTAAAAGGGGCTGCAGAAAAAAGCATCTTAACAGTGGTGCCACAGAGGGGAATTGATTTGTTAAGGTTTTCCCCAAAGTGTTATCAGAAGGACCGAAGTTTTCTAGCAGAAGAGCTGAAATCAAAGAAAATGAATGGACAGTTATACCAGAGGGACAGATTGTAATCCCACCACAGCGAGAACATGAAGGGCACTCACAGGGGAACAGAGAACCTTTTGAAACATCTGAAGAAGGTAGTAATAGAAAGGGAAATGACTGATACTGTGCAGTCTATAAAAAGCAAACGTAAAACCTGCTACAGAAACAACCCGAACATGAGCAAAAGAGTTGTGTTAGAAATAACAGAGGCAGGGGATTTTCCTGGAGATTACTGGCAAGTAGATTCTGCTGAGTTACCAAGCAAAGAAGGAAACAGGTATGTGTTAGCTGACACCTTTAGTGGAAGGTCTGAAGCTTACCTTTAATGCACTAACACAGCAAGGGAGGTGGTGAAAATTTTACTCAGTCATGTAATTCCAAAGTTTGGGGTTCCTTTGAGATTGGTCTCCCGGTGATCAGGGAAATTAGTCAACTTCTGGGAATTGTCTGGGATCTGTAAATTCCTTATACACCCCAGACAAGTGGTAAGGCTGAATGTATGAATAGAACCCTCGAAATACAGATTAGTAAAATTTGTCAGAAACATCCATGACATGGGTTCAGGCCTTGCCTGTAGCCTTACTGGGAATCCACACACAACCAAGGCAGAGAGACAATGTAAGTCCTTATGAAATATAGCATAGCAGGCCACATCAAATTGTGTATATTACAGGAAAAAAATTGATATGAGGGGGAAATTGACTTTCAGAGGTATTTAACAGCTTTTAAATTCTACTTTGAAGAAGCTCCAAAGGTTCATTGTGTTATCAGACAGATAAGGCTGGACACACCTGCTCATCTGTTCCAGCCTGACTGAGTCCATGCTAAATGGAGAGACAGTGACCCTTACAAGCTAAGAGGACCATTCCAAGTCCTGACTACCCTCACCAAAACCAGAGGTGCTGGCAGAGAACCCTGAATTCACTGCTCCAGAGTTAAGAAGATCTCTGCTCCTAAAACAACTGGAAAACAGAGACTGACACAAATCAGGATGATGTGGTTTAAATTATTCTTTTGTGCCTGTTATCTGCACAGTTGGTAACCATGGCTCAGATCTGACGCCAAAATTTGCGTGTAACTTTATTCCAAGATGTATCCAAAAGCTCTCCATAAGAACAACTTGTCAGGGTAATATTGAATGTGTGAGAATCTGGCCTGGTAGGTTTTGCCCCTAGATAAAGATCAGGCCTGTGCCCATGGAGCTGTAATTCCAAACATAAGATTTGATTGTGGAACATATTGAAAAGCAAATTCCAGATGCAATTTCGGCCTTACAAGAAGAAGTCCATGATTTGTGTGGTATAGTTTTACAAAACAGAATGGCTCAATTTCCTACTAGCCACAAAATCATTAACACTGGTTATTGTTCTTATGCAGATCAGAGTAAAAGACTTAATAATGATTTGGTTGAAATTGAAAAGCAAACTCAAATTCTACACCACGTAGCTCTCAAAGGAGCTCACTGAACCTTGAATATACCTTCAGCACACTCACTTCATGGTTACCAAACTGGGCCTGGGTAAAAGTGTTCATAGTAGCTGTAGTTACAGTTGACATCTGTATGATAGCCAGTGGGATAACTAGTTGTGTAAACTGGTGGTGCGGTTAAATATGGAGTAGAGACTAGATAAAGTATAGTCTTGTTAGTCTCTAGAAAAGGGGGGAATGATGCTGTTTTGGTTCTTACCTTTTTTTATATATTCTCTATATTCCTTACCCATATATTTGTAACTATTATTGTAGCTTAGCTTCAGTCTTTTCCTAGGCAGGAAGACAAAAGCCATTCTGAAGCCCCTACGCTGTCTTAGTTCTCCTTAGAAACCAAGGCTGAAAAACAGCTAGTACCAAGGGGGGAGCTCCAGAAAGGGGTTAAACCAGACAGGGGAATTACCTCATCACCTGTACTCCTAATTAGTGCTTTTTTTGTCAATTATGCTAATTTACCAAACTTATAAAATTGCATGCACCCCCATGGGGGGTGGGCTTTTGTAAACATCTTTCCAAAACTGCCCCTGGAGGCCTTCAATAAAGATCCACTTTTATATTACCTCCTATACTAATGTAATATCGGAAGTGTGTGTTGTTTCATTTCTGGGTTGAAAAAGGCATCACAGGCAAATAAAAGTAACACAGGGACGCCCGTGAGAGTTTGCTAATGTGTGAGATGGGTTTGAAAAGCAAGAGTTTCTGATTATTCCTAGTTGTGACTGTGGTTTGCTAGGAGGGGATTTGATGACTGCAGTTGGGAATGTGAGTTAGTGTTGTAAGGGGTGATGGGGAGGCTGGCGCTGTTGTGAATCCTAGAGTGAACCCAGAGGTGTGGGTAGTCCACGGGAATGTGGAAAACTGGATATGGAGCCTCTCCACATTACTCTGAGAAAACCTGGATAAGTGGTGTCTAAAAAGCAATACCCCCTGTCTGGGTTTGAAAGGCAGGTGTCTGCTAAGGAAGGCAGGAGCCTCCTTTGGAGTGGAAAATGTAAGCCCCTTCCCTCCGAATTATTATTAGAATCTTGAAATCAAGGGGCTTTCAGGCAAAGATACAAGAAATAGGAATAACAGTTCCTTACTAGCATATATAACAAGGCAATAATACAGAAACACTGGCTTACCCTGNAATAATACAGAAACACTGGCTTAACCTGCCCAAGTCAGGATACGATGTGACACCTTGCCAGACAGGGTGCTGGTATGTTATAAACATAAGTAGGGAGTTGGCTTTTGTATGTGGATATTAATATGTTTGTTGATTGAGTTATGAAGTTAATGGGTTTGTTCATAAGTTAATGAGGGGGTGGATTAGGTGGAAAGGTTATTGAGTCTGTTGTGATGTGAGTTGATGCTGTGGGATGGGCAAGGCTGTTTAAGGGTGGTCTCCATGTATGAGGGGTTGATCACGGAAGTTTCTGGATTCCACTAGAAGGGGAGGGGGACAGGAGTCAATCACAATTGCNAATTGACTTTAGGGGAGGGAGCAGAAGACCCCATTGGACCCTTAGGAACCCATCAGAAGAGCCCTGGAGACGGACGAGCCAACCAGAACAGCACAAGGGGGTGGGGCCAAGGGAGGAGCTGTACTCAGCTCTAGACTATAAAATGTATCACCCCAGCCTTATGGGTGTGCCTCTGGCCATTCCTGACCTGTGGTGCCAGTGCTGTTCCTTTGCCTTGTTTTTTGGCAGTCTTTCAGTCTCGAACTGTCCACTGCTATTCTGGTTAAATAAATTTCCTTGATTTAAGATTTTAATTGGCGAGTGATTTCTTCATGGTAATAGTCTGATTCAGGGGTGGCTGCAGTCCTCTTGAGGTGATAGATGTGGTTCTGTCAAAGCAGTGATCCTGTAGAAAGGTCTGGTCTTCCTCTGAAGGTCCAGTGGTGGTTATGTAGCTCTTGTCCTCTGGAAATCCAGTAGGTAAGGGTTGCCTGTGGTGTTCCAAACCTCAGGTTATATCCAGGTAGGAATGTTTGGTTCCTCCCCTTGGGCAGAGCATCTCACAATGGGATGGTGTAATTTTATGAGTCACGCAGTGAGGTTAGATGGCCCGTTAGCAGAAGATATCCCCTGGAGGGAGTCATCAGGGATGTGTCACAGAAAAGACAAAGAACCCTGCCCCACGTGGTTTCAACAGCTGGTGACCAAATATGTACCTTTGGTCACATCTCACATTGCAACCTAAGACACTCTCTTGGGAGGCAGGGAGGGATGGATGGAGGGAGGGCGGGAGGCAGGAAGGCAGGCAGGCAGGGAGGCAGGAAGGCAGGCAGGAAGGCAGGAAGGCAGGAAGGCAGGCAGGAAGGCAGGAAGGCAGGAAGGAAGGCAGGCAGGAAGGCAGGCAGGAAGGCAGGCAGGAAGGAAGGAAGGCAGGAAGGCAGGCAGGAAGGCAGGCAGGAAGGCAGGAAGGAAGGCAGGAAGGCAGGAAGGAAGCAAGGAAAGAAGGGGTTGCAGCCTGTTGGAAATCCCTGCGAAAGGCAGATCTTTTGGAGCTGCATTTGTCTCCCTGCAACACTCCTGTCCTGCCAGTTAGGGTGCAGGACCCAGGAACAGCAGGGGGCTGTGGAGCCCGGGCACTCCATGGTCCCAGATCCTTGCACCATCTTCAAGCGGGTTCCCTCCTCACACTGCTGAACAGTATTGTGGCTTTGAGTGGGAACAAGAGGGAGAAGGGATTATTTGGGCAAGACATTAACCAAATTTACTCCAACTCAAGGAATTAGGTTGCAGCAATGTGTGTGGGACTTGCTCCTATGGGGAAAATGGGAGGAGGTGGTGAGGAAACCACTGTGAAATTGTTCAGTTTTCTGGCTCATAGGGGTTACTGGAGGTCATTTGGGGTCCCTGGAGGGGTTACTTGGGGTCATTTGGGGTTACTTGAGGTGATTTCGGTCAGTGGTGGGGTTACTTGAGGTCATTTGGGGTCCCTGGCGGGGTTACTNTGGGGTTACTTGAGGTCAATGGAGGCCCTGGTGGGGTTATTTGAGGTCATTTTGGTTGCTGGTAGGGTTACTTGACGTCATTTTGGTCAGTGTTTGGGTTACTTGAGGTCAGTCAGGGGGCTTGTGGGGTTACGTGAGGTCATTGGAGGCCCTGGTGGGGTTACTTGAGGTCATTTGGGTCCCTGGTGGGGTTACTTGACATCATTTTGGTCACTGTTTGGGTTACCTGAGGTCAGTCGGGGGGCTTGTGGGGTTACGTGAGGTCATTTGAGGT